>CM075821.1:4350138-4568005 GCA_037975025.1 Excoecaria agallocha | reverse complement strand
GGAAGTTAGATGTCAGCTATAAAGTTAGCAATGAAGATATTGTTCAATTGCTCGAAACTTTCCACAAAGTACTGGCGTAAGTTTCAAAACCAAATATGGGTAAACTTGATAAGTTTTTTAGGAAAGATCTTGCAAAGTGTAGCATCTAGAGTACGTGTGAATAAGCATGGTATGGTGGAGCTGATCCAAATGAGCCAGAGGATCAACGTTATCACTGTCCTTTAATAATAATGGCAACCAAATCTTAGGGAAGGTTGTAGCTAGTATCTCTTTGGATAAAAAAAGTAGAAAGTACCCTGATACTGCAAAGTGTTTCTGTTATGATATTTCTCCATTTGCTCCTTAAAGAGTCTCTCAAACTCTTCAATAGTTAGGGTGATCATTGAACCAGCAGCTACAATGTGACGGAGGGTGGTTGTGGCAACTACTGCCTATGAAGTGATTGATAAGGAGCCTGGTTAACATTGTTAAGATCATCTCCAATCATGGTAAAAGAAAATAGAAGTAGGTGCTAGCAATTATGCTTGGGCTGCCATAGATGATAGAGCTATAAAAATGGCCTATGCGATTTGGGTTGTGAAATCATATATAAAAGGGACATAAGGTATGGCAGTGGTTGCCGAAGTCAAAGTGAATCCTAAAAGAAAAAGTGGCTAGGTAGGTAGAGGTAAAAAAGTGTTTAGCTCAAGCTATTCTAATGGTGAACCAGGTGGGATGTTCAAATTAGGAAAAAGATTCATTTTGGAAGATAAGTTTCATGCTCATCACACCAAAACTTAACATCTCAAAAATTCAAACTGCTAGTTAGGAAGCACCTTGATGCAAAATATCCACAATCTGACTATTTAGCAAATGAAGGTTGCCTAGGAATAAGAGAATTTGGTGAAGGTTCCTACAAGAAACACTCCAACAGTCAAGTTAGATAGTATTTAAAAGAAAAAGGATGAAATGCTAAGTGTGGGAAAAATCATACGTAAACTTATGAATTGTTGAGCTATTTATAATGCTGCTGGCCTTGAATGCTCATTGAAGTTAAGGTAATTGATGACTCGTCATTGATTTTCTGAGTTGTTATAGAAATTCCAAAAATTGTAATGTTCTAGCTCAGTTTAGAACCCTGGCACATGGATTCGAGCTATTTTGTTCAATCCAGTGAATCAAACAATTTATGGAACTTGTAATCAAATAGTTTTATTCTAACTTCAGGGATATTGAATGAAATTAACCCTATAATATGATTAAGAGTAAAACTTGAATTCTCGTTGTGTTTTGAAAATTGGGGACCTTTTGGATAGTTAAAAACTGGTTGAAACTTCTGAAAGCAAGAAAATAAGGGTTAATAGGTTGGAGCAGAGGTGTCTTGCTTAGTCACTCTAATGATTAAGTTAGAGAATGACTTAAAAGAAGAAGAAGAAGAAGAAGAAGAAGAAGAAGAGATAATAATCTTATATCACTACAAGAAAATGTGAATTTGACTTAAAAATTAGCCATAAAAGTGTGGAGAATAATCTTATATCACTACAAGAAAATGTTTAATTAGCAATGGAATTTATTTTCGTTCCTAATTTGATTTTTGTTGCTAATTAGCAATGGAATTTGATTTTTGTGGCTAAAATTGTTGGAAATTTTCATCTTTAAGAACAAAAATTGAAAATCATTATTTTCCATTGTTAAAAATGGAGGGAACTATTAGCACCAAAAATTTACGATGAAAGTTAGCAACGAAATTGCATTTTCATTGGTAAATTAGCAACAGAATTCTATTTCTATTGCTAAATTAGGGAAAATGCTTTATTAGCAACGAAAAATTACCAACGGAATTTATTTCCATTGGTAATTAACAATGGAATGGTTTTTCCGTTGGTAAATTAGGGGCATTAAGTATTTTTCACCTTTTTGCCCTAGTTGCCCTAGGTATAAAATAGTCCAGCTTCCACCTTAGATCTGACTTTCTCCCTAAACGTTGTCGGCTTCCTCCTCATGCAGAGGTTTTTTAATAGGGTTTGCAATCATATTGTTGGTTCTATTAGCTTCACCATTAGCAATTCCAATATATTCTTTTGTTAAAGAGCTGGAATCTGAATGAAGAATAATCAGGCAAATATGGAGGGATAGATTGACGAGCCCTTATTGTTGAGCAAAGAAGCATGCCAGGTGAAGGAGATTGAAGAAAAGATAGCCGAAGGGGAGGAGATGATTGCAGTGAGTAAAGCAGTGATGGAGATAAAGAGAAAGCTGGTGGTTGGTGAACAACACGCGATTTTGGAGGCATTGAGTAGGATGGATTTTTGGGTTCTGTTTGTTTCGTTTCTTTGTGGAGCAGGTATGGATTTGGTTGTGATGAACAATATGGGTTAGCATTTGGGAATTTTTTGGAAGGATTGGTTCTGGTTCTATCTCTGAGTACTTCATCAAGTAAGTTTAACTTTAATCACTACCTTAATTAAAATTTAATTTTAATTTTATACTCCTTTTCATGGGTCAATTTTATCTATGGTCATTGGATTTACGCCTAATCGCCCAAAAGTAACTAACTTATTTTTCATGACGTAAATGTCACTAAACTTATTACTTTTTTACAGAAAAGTCATCTTAACCGATTTTCGGTGATTACTCGTCAGAATATTGACGTGGCACGTCACGTCATATGGCTAGACACATGTGGCGCGACACGTCAGCAGTAACATTATCAGAAGAGGCCACGTGTGTTCAAAAATATTACGTGGTGTGCTAACATGGCGTGTGTATGGCCTTTTTCGGTGATGTGGCTGTTGATGTGTCATGCTATGTGTGTCCAGGCATATGGCGTGACGTGGCACGTTAGCATTTTGGCAAGAATAATTGCCGAAAATAGGTTAAGATGACTTTTCTGCAAAAATATGATAAGTTTAGTGACATTTAAGTCACAAAAATAAGTTAGTTACTTTTGGGCGATTAGGCGTAAGTCCAGTGACCATGAGGGAAATTGACTCCCCTTTTCATCTTCTTTATTATCCGTTAGCTATATCCTATATTTTTATATACAAATCCGGTGCATCCTTCATTTGAAATTTCATTCGAAGGCGGCTGCACCACCATACCCAAGCGCTGCGAGAATAGCAAATTCTCAATGCTACCCTCAATATACTGCATCTCTCAAATGTAAGCTTTATCCTAAAAAACTCTCTCTTTGTACTTCATTTTTATCTTCTTTAATTTCCCTCTTTATTTCATCGCTTTCCCTTAAATAAATGTAGGCATAATTTGATGTCGTTTACACTTGATTTGCTTGCTTTTCTTCCTTTGGAAGATGTTTCCTGAAAATTTTTTATTTTTTTCTTCTTTTTTTTTTTTCAACTGCATCTGTATTGCTTTGGTGAAGTATTTTTTGTGGAAACTTGATAAATGAATGCGGTCATAGCAGTGATTTTGCAGTGAGAGATTGTTGTGTTCCCCTTCATAAGTTGCTACCAGAATTGATGGATCTTCTGCACTTCTTTGAATCTGATTTAGGTTGGGTATACTCCAGACTATTTGTTCCTCCTGCAAACTATTCTCCGGTCAGATCTTTAGGTATCTTGCATAGCCACTTTATAAGAATTGTTACATTCATTTTCGGTGAGTTATTAATGCATACACATTTTGACATCTCCTGGAAAAGAGATCTTGAAAAATGGTGGAAGATTTTTTTATTTAGTTACCAGTCGTGTGAGGTAACTGTGTTGTTGTCACATGCTCCTTAATTAATTTGGTCCCAATTCTTAATTTTAATCTACTTAACTTTTATTGGTGGTCTGTTGTTAACAAAATGGGAATTGATGACTTTTGATCCGAACAGTCCTCAGTGTTAACAAAAAAATCAAAGTTAAATAGTTATACTAAATATTTATTTAATTGATAAATAAATCAATCGAAGTAAATTCCTTTTCTTGGTTATTAATTCTAAGATAAATTAAAGTCACACTATACTGATTGATTGGAGAATGGAAAAACGTAACTATCTTGAAAGAAGACTGTATGCTTATCTTGGACGTATGTTTTGGTTAAGAGACTAATGAGCACAACAGTAGGTTTGTCTTGTTCAAAACCCCAACATAGCAGGAAAAGTGATTATGATGGATTCACCATACGTGTTTATATTTTTTTGGGCATTAATTGAAGTGAATTTCTGTGGTTAACTGGAGGTTAAGGTAAAAAATTAAAAGAAGGGAGAATGAGCAGGCCTTGAAGCTGGCTTTCATCTCTTCTAGAGGTATGTCATTTTTTTTAATTTATTTATCTTTAAATTTAACGTTGCTTTTACATGAGTTGGGTGGTGGTCTTGGTGTGTTAGCTTATGCATTCTTTCTTTAAATCAATTACACGAATTCTTCTCCTTTTTCAATTTGGTTTCAGTTTTGTGCAAATACAAGTCAGCATTCCTCTTTTGTATTGTATAACAATTAATATAACAAGGGCCAGAAATATTTTTCGGCTAGATGTTCCTGTTGTGAACTCTGTTTGATGAATTAACCACTTACTCTCTGTCAGGTGAAAGCTAGATGTGGTTCATCATCTGAAACAGGGAAAGGTAAAAGCAAGATCTCAAAGCATATTACAGATGGTTATCATTTGGTGAAAGGAAAATCAAATCATGCCATGGAAGATTACTTAGTTTCCGATTTCAAGCAAGGAAACAACAATGAGTTGGGTTTATTTGCAATATTCGACGGTCATTTGGGCCATGATGTAGCAAATTACTTGGAAACCCATTTGTTTGACAATATATTGAAAGAGGTACTTGCACTGTTTTATTTGATTTAATTCATTTCTTGCATTTGGTTCATCTGCAGTGTTTATCGTAGTCCCTTGCTAATCTTTTTGAGACCAAATGCTTTTGATTCGCATTTCTCAAGATTAAAATTCTTTGTCTTTTTTCCTGTTCTTTTTGCAAGCAGCATGACTTCTGGACTGATACAGAAAGTGCAATAAAGAGAGCTTACTGTACAACAGATAATGAAATTTTGGAAAAAGCATTTGTATTGGGAAAAGGAGGATCAACTGCTGTTACTGCAATTCTAATCAATGGTAAAAAGCTGGTAGTAGCAAATGTGGGAGATTCTCGGGCTGTTTTGTGCAGGAAGGGTGTTGCCAAACAACTATCTGTTGATCATGAGCCAAGCAAAGAAAAAAATATGATCGAGAGTCGTGGTGGTTTACAAGTAACCTTCCCGGTAGGTAAACACACAGTTTAATAGTTTCTTTTTAACAAAATCAAAGCTATAAACTTTTGGATTTCCAAATATGGTGGCCAGCAAGTCCATTTCATCTCCAAAGCTTGCTATTTTGTAAATGTTTTTTGCCAAGTATTTCAAGCTTGTATCTATTTGGTAGAGATGAATCTGGTGGTCAGGCCTTGCAATTTTTGACCAGCACTCGGTTAAAAGAAACATATTAAGCAATATCTATTTATAAGGGAAAACAAGTCTTAGAACAAAAGTCACAAGTGATGTCACTTGTAGGAGATGTTCCACGTGTTGATGGACAGCTAGCTGTAGCAAGGGCATTTGGTGATAAGAGCTTAAAGATGCACCTTAGTTCGGAACCTGATGAGGATAAAGAAGCTATTGATGATGACACTGAGTTCCTCATTTTGGCAAGTGATGGGATATGGAAGGTCAGTCAGTCAGTCAATCTCTATGTCTTAGTATAATGTTAATAGTATTTTGTAAGAAAGATAGGAAGATGAACTTGTGAAATGACAAACTAGTAATAACAAACAAGAAAAATCAAATCTTACCTTTAAAATGCAACCTTTGTTTCACACTTTAAAAAGTCACAAGATCAAATTATATATTTCTATATTCTGATATAGGAAATAATCTTGCAGGTGATGTCAAATCAAGATGCTGTTGATGCTATCAAAGACATAAAAGATGCTCATTCGGCTACAAAGCACTTGATAGAGGCAACAGTTTCCAAAAAAAAGTAAGGATGACATATCTTGCATTGTTGGGAGATTTCAATAATAGTGTTCACAAGTAATCGGAGATTGAAATCCATCGGCATGTAAGAAATTCAGTAGTACTATATGTGTATATTAAATTCGTTTCCTTTGTAGTTGAAGAAATGGCCAGAACTTACCACTTTTTTTTTTTGTTGCATGTACCATAGAGGAAATAAAGAAATTGCAAATTTTCTTCTGAATTTTTCATATTTGTTGAAGCTATGAAATTGTTAAGTGCCTATCGGGTGCAAAAATAGCTTTTCTTGTCTTGTGTATAGTATGATTGCTAAACTAAATTTGAGAAGAGAACTTTAGAAGAAAATCTTTTTATTCTCGTGTATTAAGCTTATATAAGATTTCCTACATGAACATTTTAGCGACTGATGGCACCGTCATGAATTTTTTTATTGGTGGGTGAATTTAGCAATGAAAATTAATTCAATTATTAAAAAATAAAAACTATCAAACTTGCAACCACTCATTCTGTTGCTAATTTTGATTAGCAACGAAAAATCAACAATTTTTATTGCTAATTTTTGCTGCTAATTGAGTATTTTCTTGTAGTGTATGTAAAAAGGAATTGTGTCTATATGAAAAAGAGAGTTTTAGAAGTTATACCTAAAATATATTTTTAAAATATTTCATTTGAATAAGAGAGAGGCATGTGACAATATTTCAGTAAAATCTTAGATATTGCCCATGTCTTATGTAGCGACCGCACCAAAATCAGTAGGGACTTCATAAAGAAGGGATGTCATTCTCAAAGAGCCTACATTTTTTGTTTTCGGTAAAACAATTGTCCAAAATCAAGATTACAAAATTTGTCCAAAATCAATAAATTTCCTTTTCTACCCTTATCATATTTTGGCTCTAAATAATTCTCAAAATTTTATTTTCTAAGTTCACGGTCCTTTTAGTAACGCTTGGGTATTTTTAATAAAAATACATAAAAAAAATTTAACAGTAAATATATACCATTTATATAATTTAAAAGCAAATTTAATATTCATTTCTACACTTTTAGTAATTAACATTAAAATGAGCTCTATTTTACTTGTTGATATTCCAGGGTTACTTTCCTCCTATCTATTACTTTATAGTTTTCTGTTTGTTTCTTTCTTTTTTTTAAAAAAAATTACGCCTGATAATAACTTTTTTTTTTGTTTAGTTAACAATTTGTTAAGATATAATTAAAATCCTAAACGAAACAAGATAGAAAATCCTAAACCATGTCAACTTTAAAAATATGGGTTTACCCTGTTGATTTACACTACAAGAAAATTTAGAAATAGCAACAGAAATTAGCAACCGAATTTAGTTAATTTCCGTTGGTAATCAAAATTAGCAACCGAAAATAGCAACGGAAAATTCGGTGGCAATTTTGGCAGTTGGTAAATTTAGCAACCGAAATATTTTCCGTTGGTAATTTAACAACGAAAATAGATTCGGTTGCTATATCTAACCAATGTATATTTTGGTTAATTGTCAACATTACCAACCGAATTGTCATTCCCTTGGTAAATTTAGCAACGGAATATGATTCCGGTTGGTAAAATTAGCAACGGAATAAGAATTCAGTTGGTAAAATTAGCAACCGAATTGTAATTCCGTTGGTAAATTTAGCAACAGAATTGTAATTCCGTTGGTAAATTTAGCAACGGAATATGAATTCGGTTGGTAAAATTAGCAACCGAATCCATATTCCGTTGCTAAAATCGGTTGCTAAATAAAAACTATTTATAACATTATAAATTGTAAAATTATGCTAATTTTGTTAGATTGGCATAAAGTTTTGTTAGATTGACATAATATTTTAGTTAAATCAAATTATTTATGTATAAATAAATATAATTCAAATTCATTATGAAAAGAAAATATTGTTATTGATAATATAATATTAAAATTGTAATGCACAAAAATTAAAATCCTAAAAATATATTATATTACTGTAAAGTAAAATTCTATGAAAACCATAATAAAAACAACATAAAATCAGTATCAATAACAATCTAAAAATAAATGTCTTAAGTTATGTAGCTGGTGGAGGTGAAGGAGACCATAATAAAAATAACATATAATCAGTGTCAATAACAATCTAAAAATAAAAGTCTAAGCTATGTAGCTGGTGGAGGTAAAGGAGAACGATTTGACTGCTGGACACCCCTAGTTTCCAAATCTTCTACTCGATTCTTTAGTTGGGTTACAGTATCCATCAACATGGTGAGTGCGGTCTCTAGCTGAATGACTTTCTGAGAAGATTCGCATCGTTTACTACAAGCAGCTATAGATGATGTAAAGGAATTTGAATGTGAAGTATTTGCAATTGAACCTAAACCAAAAATCCTCCCACGGTTATTCTTACCACCAACTACTTGAAGAAAAATCTGACTCTCATCAACACTTTCAGAGCTCTGCCACTGTTGAATGAGAGTATCTTATATTTGCTCCTATCATTACAATAATTAAAATTAATTAGCTATATTTTTATAAAATAATTAATATTGATGTATAAATTTAACATACATTGAGTTGTCTACAACGGGTATTGACGAATGTCTGACCATCATGCTTTTTTGTGTGAGTGTGCATAAAAACTTCAGGATAAGTAGGCTTTTTACCCATAGTTATTTCCTGTATAACAAGCAATAAGAAATAATAGTCAAAATACCATTGTTCATTCTACAATAAGGGAAAAAAATTTCACAATTACAACTAAAAAAATAGAATAAAGAGTAATGTATATAAGAATTGTATTGAAAAATGACAAGGAGAACATCCCTCCTTCAACTAAAAGAAGAACACATGAAGGTAAATCAATAGGTTTTTTTACCATTTCAGCTCATCATGAATGTTATTAAATTTCTCGCAGCAAGAATGTAGCATTCAGATTTACAAGCAAGAAACAGATTGTAGGTCAAAGGTATAGGAAAATTAGCCTTTCACTACAACAGTAACTTGAGTTTTGAAAGAACACAGAAAGAAACAATTTAAACGAAAGGCATATGAAGGACAAAAACAAACACATATAAGAGTTTAATTTATCTTCCAGAAAAACACACCATAAAAGAAATAGTGTCCTACTGGATACATAAACATGTGAAGCATATTTCATTTCAATGAGCCAACAGGTGACTAACATCTAATCAAGACCCCATATAAGTTCCTGTGGCAAAAATTTTATCACCAATGACCCAACAAGTAAATTTCTAAAATACTCAGGTTTTCCAAGAAATTAAAAGCAAGTAAACCCTGCTTTTGTCGCCAGGTCCAAGTGGTATATACTGTAACCTCTCGAGGACATGGGTATATCCTTTAATGCAATTCATTGTAAAAGCTAATCAAAGTTATATTGTAATTTAATATCGCAAGTAGCCTCATTGGTAGCTTTAACTCTCAACTCCAGACTATGTACATCCAAAGCACACCCAAGGGTTTCAGCTTGAGAGTGTGCCTTATGTTCTGATTCTCTTATTTCAAGCACATTTTTGTACAAAAGTTCGCATATTACTTATGATAAAAAATAAAAAGTAACGGAGAAAACCAGCCACATTCAGCCATATAATAGAGCTGACCAATAGTGGAAAACAAATAGCACATCCAGCCATATAATAGAGCTGACCAATAGTGGAAAACAAATAGCACATCCAGCCATCCAATAATTATACATTTATAGAATAAAATGTAAGCATAAAAGTCAGATACTTACCAGTTTATCCGCATGCTCGTGATGGCTCAAAGTTCCTCCAGTGTGCATGGCTAGACTCTCACCATCTGAGCCTCCCCGCCTATTTGAAGAATTCCTATCTAAACTGGCAATTGCTTTGGGTGTTGCCCAGTATTGCTGCCAACGATTCCATATTTCTTCAGAAATAAAATTAGGTCGTTGACCACCCTTGTGGAAATTACATAGAAATTCTTTATATCGTTGGCGGGCCCGCTTTTCCCAAACTCCATAAATGACAGCATTAAATTTTGAATCCCAAAAAAATTCTTTCTGAAAAAAAACATAAATATTGCAAAGTACAATAGATAATGCATTAATGTATGAAGCTAATTATTTTAAAACAGAAAATGTTATTTATTTTTTGTACCTCAAACTCCTGATAATAAAAATCCTTTATCTGCAGAGAAAGATTTTTCCAAACATAACCCTCAATTTCTATCTTCTCCTTGAATGTGGATCTGATTTTTCTTGAGTAAATACCTGATGGAATAAACCTGTTAATATGAACAAAATCAATATCAAATTAGATATCCATACTATTAGTATAAGTTTATGTTTTAATCTTGCAATACAATTTTTTTTATAATTAAACTCACATATCATTGATAATCTTAATGTAAATTCTTCCATCAACTCCCTTTGCACCTGGTTGGAGTCCTTCATCCTCAATATCGGAACCTGGTACTTGTGTAGGCATAGATTCAGGGTTTGGGATCGGAGTAGATGCATTTACATGGTCAGCAGATATATTTGGGTTGTTGGACGCTGAATTACTTGGTTGATTAGAAGAGTGATCGCGGTTTGTTGTTGGTGAAGGTGAGGCCTCATATTGCTGGTTAGGATATGGACATGACACACCTAAACCTACAGACCCTGCAACCTGAGATGGGTCGACTTGTCCACTGTTGTCTCCATTAGATGTTAGTCTGAATCTTGGCAGTAGCAATGACTTTCTTCTTTAGGGTGGCATAATTTAAACCTGAAATTCAAATAAATTGAATATACTTCTTCAAATCGAATTATATAATTATATTAAAGAATATGTAACATTAGTACATCATTGCAATAATAAAACATTTTGGTTTTGAGATAATAATACATACACAATTTAATCGCTATCATCACTTAATTGCACATCAAAATCATCCTCTGTTTCTGAATATTCAGAATTAAAGTCAGAATCATCTTCAGAATTCTGTCCATTTATGGATTCCTCATCATCTCTAGATAAAATTTCCACAAATTCATTATTTGGATGATTTAAAATTTCATTATCGAAACATGCATTTATTTCATGTACATCCGATTCTTCTTCCTGAAATGCTTCACTTTCTTTTGTCTTGCTTTCTCCCTTTGCATGTCCATCAAAAACCCCTCTTGGTTTAACTTTGCAGACGGCTAACCAATCTGACTTATCCCTTCTTAAGCTGGGATAAGGGATAAAATACACCTGGGTCGCTTGCATTGCTAACACGAATGGTTCAAATTGCTTAAATCTTCTCCGTTGGTTGATTTCAGTGAGATTATATCGGCTATGTACTTTTGTTCCGACGTTAGGAATTGGATCAAACCACTCACACTTAAAAAGTATACACCGTTTTATCGGCAATGCAGGATATTCTATTTCAAGTATCTCAATAATTTTGCCAAAATAATCTATCAGCTCCCCTTGTATGCAAACCCCACTGTTTACTGTTGCCATGCTATGTCCATGCTTTTCTGTATGAAATTTATACCCATTAACGAAATAGGCAGGATATGATTTAACAATTCGCAATGGCCCTTTACCAAGATCACATATGAGCCTGTTTTCTATTCTATTTTCAAAAGGCTACATAAAAAAATGTAATCAATACATATAATATTTTGTAAGTTTTACAGTAATTACAACAAGCATTCAATTTTATTGCACTCTACAGACTTACATAATTTGCAAACCAACGTGGAAAGTTTTTATCCACTTCTTTATTGATGTCATGTTGTGAGTTTCCTGGCATTAGCTCGCTTAACAACCCCTCGTATTCACTAAGAACATTATATGTTAGTCTTAGCTATAAACTCCAATCATCTAGAAAAATAATTTAGCCAATTTCAACTATAACATAAACTTACTGCACAAAAGGTCGAATTTCATGGCAATTCAATAAAATGTAACCATGTGCAGCCTCAATTTCTTTGTCTGTTAACATTCTTCTTGTTGAGTGTCCATGTGTTTGGCCAGGATATTTGAAAATAGATAAGTTATCATCACCAATCCGCTCACCCCCATCGTTATTACGAGGAACTTTTCTTTCTCAAGTGATCACATGAGGCTCAAAATAATGTGAACAAAATGTACTTGTTTCCTCCACTAAATACGCATTGCATATAGAGCCTTCAACTCTAGCCTTATTTTTAACATTTTTCTTCAAGTGATGCAAATTCCTACATTATAATTAAGGTAATTATATTAACTAATTTGGTGTCGTACTATAAAAGTTTTAGCAAGTTTTGATATAAAAGTAAAATTACCTCTCAAATGGATACATCCATCGATATTGAATTGGACCAGCAAGTTTTGCCTCATGTACTAAATATACAGGTAGATGCTCCATACAATCAAAGAAACTGGTTGGAAAAATAGTCTCTAATTTGCACAAGATAACCGGGATGTCCCTTTCTAATCTTTCCATATCAAACAACTGTAATTCAGAAGTTGTTAAGGTTTTGAAAAATAAACTTAATTCCGTTATAGCTTCCCAAACATTATTCGGTAAGAGCTCCCAAAATGCAATTGGAATGAGCCTATGCATAAATACATGACAATCATGACTTTTCATTCCAAATAATTTGTACTTCCTCATATCAACACACCTTGCTAAGTTTGAAACATATCCATCTGGAAACTTTAGGCTTCTCAACCATTCACACAAAGTTTGATTTTGTTTTTTATCCAAAGTGTAACATGCTTTTGGATATTTTCCTATATTTGGATCTTTATCTAACTCGCTTCTTCTACAGAAAATTTTCAAATCGGCTCTTGATTTTGCATTATCCTTGGTCCTCCCTTCAATGTTCATGATTGTGTTGAAAAGATTATCAAAATGTTTTTTTCAATATGCATAACATCTAGATTGTGTCGTATCAAATTAGTTCTCCACTATGACAAATCCCAAAATATACTCCATTTTCTCCACCCGAAGTTTTGACTTATGTTACTATTAACCTCTTCACTTTCAAGTTCTGTAACTTTTAGTAACCCTAACTGATCAATCTCCCGTAATATATCATCACCAGATTTATTAAGGGGAGGAGGTGTTTGTACAATCCTGTTCTTAATGAATTTTTGTTTATTGCGTCTAAATGGATGATTTAGAGGAAGAAATTTTCTATGATTGTCAAACCATGATGTTTTGCCCCCGTTAGGAAGATGAAATGCATCAGAATCATTGCCACAGTAAGGGCAAGCCAATTTCCCTGCTGTGCTCCATCCAGACAACATAGCATATGCAGGAAAATCACTAATAGTCCACATCATAGCTGCTTTCATCTTAAAATTTTGTTTAAGAGACACATCATATGTTTCAACCTCGAATTCCCAAAGATGATTCAATTCAGCTATCAATGGTTGCAAAAACACATCAATTTTATGCTTTGGATTTTTAGGCCCTGGTACAATGACTGTCAAGAACATGTATACCTTGTCCATACATATCCATGGCGGTAAATTATATGGAGTAATTATGATTGGCCATGATGAATATTGTTGGCCCGATTGACCAAAAGGTTGAAAGCCATCTGTCGATAATCCCAACCTGACATTTCGACTTTCTGCTGCGAACTCAGTATGTGTGTCATTGAAATGTTTCCATGCGAGCCCATCCGATGGATGGGTCATATTTTCATGATTCTGTTCATATTCATTATGCCATCTCATGTGGGCTGCAGTAACATCAGAGGCATACAGTCTTTGAAGTCTTGGAGTTAACGAAAAATAATACATTCGCTTCCAAGGAACTAGTTTTTGCTTTCTAGTACGCATTCTTGGTTTGAACCTAGGTTGGCTACAATATTTGCACTCTTTTAATTCCACATCTTCTCCCTAAAACAACATACATCCCAATCTGCAACAATCTATTCGCTCAACGGGCAAACCAAGACCCCGAATAAGCATTTTTTATTTCATAAAAATTCTCAACCATTTTATGATCAGGAGGCAATGAATCATTGTACCATGTAAGAATTTTATCTAAACTTTGTTCAGAAATATGACCTTCAGACTTTATGTTCAATATTCGGGCAATGGCAGACAGTTGAGTCATTTTTTCACAGTTTGGCCATAATTTTTGGTCAGCTGACTCTAGTAAGTCAAAAAATCTTTTTGCATATGGGTTTGGTTCCTCTTCACTATTCTGGATATTTTCTTCAAAGGAATAACCAGCTGCATCATAAACCATTTGTGCGTAAATATTTTCATTTACATCCACATTATTTGGTCGAATACCAGCTCCCTTTGCAAATCCATTTATATTTACTGCTGACGACGCTTGATTAACCCTTGAGGTGCTACAAATTATTGGCTCCCCATGCCATGTCCATTGAAAATAATTTGGAACAAACCCTTTTTTTAACAAATGTAGATGCACTTCTTCAGTAGGGAGGAAACAAATATGTTTGCACTTTTTACATGGACATCTGATTTTTGGACCATCTATATATGCAGGCTGAAAACTTGCATATTCAATGAATGATTGAACTCCCTCGGCAAACTCAATATTAATGAGACCATCTGGCATTAATCGCCTATACATCCAAGATCTATCAACATTACTCATGTTTCCGTAACTGTTATTCAAATAAGGTAAATTCATAATTAGATTTATGGGTTAAATAAATAGGAAAGGTTTATCAATGTTTGCAATTCAAAATTACCATGAAAAAAACATCATGACATAAAATTAACTTGCATCAAGGTACGTGGCACTCAACCATGATAACCGAGTTATCCTTTGGAAACCAGTAGCCTGCAGGTCGAATCGTTTTAGCCTATATACCTTGATACAATAGTCACTCAAAAGAAGTATTTTATGTTATTTTATAATGGATTTTCAGCAAACCCAAATATGCAAGTATATATTTGGATCCTACTCCTAACATAGGAACAAAACACTTCAGAATTACCATGAAAAAAGCATCATGACATAAAATTAACTTGCATCAAGGTACGTGGCACTCAACCATGATAACCGAGTTATCCTTTGGAAACCAGTAGCTCGCAGGTCGAATCATTTCAGCCTATATACCTTGATACAACAGTCACACAAAAGAAGTATTTTATGTTATTTTATAATAGATTTTCAGCAAACCCAAATAGGCAAGTATATATTTGGATCCTACTCTAAACATAGGAACAAAACACTTCAGAATTACCATGAAAAAAGCATCATGACATAAAATTAACTTTGTCAAAATAGCTAGCTGGAGAAAGAAATAACAGACAGCAAAGCTAAGCAAGTCAGGCGAGAGCAATATAAGAAGAGAAAACAACACAGAAGACCATATAAGATCAAGTAAAGGATCAGCCTTCTATTTCAAAAAAAAAAAAGAATTGACAAAATGCTTAGAATATAACATACCTAAATCGTATGGTATGTACAATAGAATCAGCTAGCCTCCTTGAAGGAAAAGTTGTTCCACCTTAAAAGCAATATAGTAAATAAAAAAGGATACACACAGACGTGAGCTTGAGCAAGATATTAACATTCAAGACAAAATGATCATATACAACAAACATCTGTCCATGATTTTTCATACCTGTTACA
Source organism: Excoecaria agallocha (assembly GCA_037975025.1). NCBI lineage: Eukaryota > Viridiplantae > Streptophyta > Magnoliopsida > Malpighiales > Euphorbiaceae > Excoecaria > Excoecaria agallocha. Next base: position 4,552,515 of record CM075821.1, on the reverse strand, counting down.
ATGGTAGCTGGTAACTACAAGAGTAAGAAGTCAAAAATTGATAATATTGATGCCTTCTAAAACAAAACATCACAGGTAATGACACTTAAGTTGCATTATATTATTTCGCAAGTCAAGAAGCAACATATAAGGCCATATGGTCCTCACTTATAAATTTATAACAGATATAGAACATAAGATTGAACAAAATATAGCTAAGAAATTAAGTTACTAAATTTGAATTACATTATGTTAATGCATATCGCCTTTGTTACTGAATCTTCAAATAATTTGAATAGCATGTCTAAAGATGGAGAACTTGAAGGAGTAAGAAACTCTTGCATTTATACAATTCAATGAAGCAAGAGTTCTTGTGTAAGGTTTTATTTCTTTGCAACAACACAGACAAAATGAAAATCTAAACAACATTAAAAGTAGAAAGAAGAAAGGAAGAATTCACCTGATAAAAAGCATGAGCGAAAATCTTCAGATTTGAGCCATGTTCAAGAGATGGAGAGCTCTAATTTAAATCATAAATTTCAAACAATTAGAAACAAACTTATAAATTAGAAGAAACTGAAATAAGAAAAATCGATTTCTGGTAGCCTAATAAATTAGGTGACTTGCATTAGTAATACACTAATTAAGAGGCTCCTAATCAAGACACCGAATGTTATATCACACTTCTACAGATGTGGATGCCCATCATCACCATCTATATCCAAATAAATATAGTACAAAAATTTATAAAAAGCATATTATTGCATTATATTAAATTACTAGACATTTACTTTTATATACATTAAATTTAAATAAAAAACTGTATAAAACAAATAAATCATCTTTACATTGTTAAGTAAATTTAAGTGCTAAAAGAAAAAAGCTATCACTGGCAGTAGCATACGTTAGAAACATTAGAAACATTCAATCACTAAACATTCTTTTTCTAAAAAGTCCAGAAATCACATGTTTTTGTTGATACATGAACGCACTTCCAAAGGCAATAAGAAAAAGAAATAATTATGTTTGTAATGTGTATCCAATTTTTATATTTTCTTTTTGCACGAAATTCCTCCTGCCACCTTTAGCTTTCATATAGAGCCGCTAAATCCAAATGTCAATAACAGATTAAGAAATATACATCCAGTCATTAATATGGATACAAGTAAAGACCATACATAAATTATTTAGCCTCTGGAATCCATTTCTGCAGAGATACAAGTAAAGGCCATACATAAATTATTCTTCCTTAAATAATTGTTAGGATGGCAATACAACACATGTGCAGTCAACCACATTTTAGGGTATTCAAAATCAATTTTGGAGACACAATTAGACAAAGATCATAGCCATAGTGTGTATCTAAATGCTAAATCACACCAAACAACCAAAAGAATTAGATGTAATAACCTGAAAAATTGATTTCATTTCTGGTAGTGCATAAATCTATGCAACTATTTCAGATGGCAGAGCTCTACATCTGTGATAATGAACTGGCACTTGCAGACATGTATTCTTTTGCTTCACAAACACATGTTCATATCATTCAGATTTGGAACACAATACATGTAAAGAAAGTCTAGGAGGAAGTAGACACTAAAATAGAAATTCATTAACTAAAGTTTAATTTGCAAGTCTCATTAGTCCAAATAAAAATTAAAACATGTAATTAGCCAATGGTTGATTCCAAGTATGCAAATATAGAATTAATTTAATATATGTTTTGACTAAGATAAGTATGCCAACTAAATGCCAGATAAATCTTAATCAATTGGAATCCTAAAAGGTTGCATTCAATTCTTATTGTTAATGTTCCAAAGTTTACTTTGTAGAAGTATCTCTTAAATTACATAATTAAAACTGCTGACTATGAGAGAAATATGCAGCAGACCAAAAACAGAAAAGGTCCACATAAACAACTGGAAAGCAAGTTCAAAATATATGAAAATTGAAATTCAAAAATCATTAGTCTTAAGAAAATTCACATGCATCTGACGTTGAGATGCTTATTTTGAAGAAATTATTGAGTTCAGCCACTTCTTATAGTTGAAACATTGGCTCAGCCACCACTATCTCACATGCACTGATTGACTTCTAATAATCAGCTATTGAGATTAAAATAGTTGCCTAATTACAATCGAATGCTTAAAGTCAACTGACTCCAATTCAGTTCCATCTGCTATAATATATAATCTAAGTAAGGAAATAATATGCTATCCGGGCATAATGGTGGTGCTGCATATGCGCAAATATTTGCACCTCTTGGCTGCTTATGAGCTCACAAATAAACAAATCCAATCAAAACAAACCCATTTTTCAGTTAGATGTTTCCAATATTCTTCCCAAAATTTGTTGCAGCTTTCTATGAATGATTAGTCCATGTTCATAATCCGAGAAGGACCAAAGTGTGCAAAGTGCATAACCTGTCACATACTCTCTTAAAACTAATGTTTTAATTTAATCCTTCAAATGGTTTGTTCTTATACATCTCTTCTCAGATGATTTTTGAAGACTAATGATTTTCTTAAGACTAATGATTGTTACTCATTTCCTTAAAGTGGACATATAAAATCCAGGTTAAAAAAGGTTAAAATATGGATAAGCCATGAAAAGAGCTCCAGGAAATATGAATTTTTAATCAAGCAATAACTAGATGAGATGGATAGAGAAGTTGCATGTTAGCCCCTGCGATGGACACCCTAGCATAAAAGTCACAATCCTTTGACTGCTTTTTGTTTCTTTCCTTCTAAGTCATACCCCTGCTCCCAACATGTATGTGAAATTCCCTTTTTTCTTCATGTTCATTTGCTAACTTTATTTACTAGAAATGAAACATAAAAGAAAAATAAAAATAGCATGCATGCAAATAAAAATAAAACAAACAAGTTTGATCCCTAAAATATTTAAGTTCGTAAACATTTAAATCGTATTACAATGTGTGATATCTTTTACTATATGAAATCCTGCATTTAAAAAATGAGGATTAGAGCAAAATCATCACAACTATAAAATTACATCTCAGTTATTGTATCTCCAAAATAAAAGGTAAACTAGTTTGTAAATAATGACTTATTACAATTATCTAAATGCTCATTTATTTACTAAGCTTCCTAAACTACATATAGGAAAATAATGACATATTTATTTCCTAATATAAATGTAGATATACATTCCAACTGTGAAAAAATAATTTATTTTGACTAATAGTAAATGGACAATCTCTTCAACCTCATGGACAAGGGTGAAAAAAATGTCCGATGCACACCCAGAGAATGCATTTCAAAAGTTTTAGTAAATCCAAATAAGTATGATATCAAAAACATACCTTGCTATTTTCACCAATTCGTAAATTGTTAAAAAGGAATGATAAGCCTTGTGCTATACATTGATGCTTATTTTGAAGTCTAAATCCAAGAGCTAAATTAATCAAGGCTGTCCCTGGATAAGACAACAATATTACAATGATTTAACAATCAAGAATTAAATACAATATAAACCATCGTGTAGAATCTTACAGAACTGATGGCACTAAAAATGGTTCCAGAAAGAACCGGAAGTAACAAAAAAAAAATGGAAAGTACAGAGAGCCCTTTTGAGATATTCTCAGATGGGTTTCCAAAAAAAAAACCCAAAAGTATCAAATTATATTTGAATAAATATTTTATACTAGATAAAAAAATTGTAGTCAATTTGAATCAATATATTAAAACAGATTTATATTTTCTGAGCAGTAACAATAATTATAATGCGAAAACAAGTTTAAACATCTTTTTCTTAAACAATTAATGGAAATATAACACTACTATCGATTGAAACCAAACAAAGAAGAAATTAGAATTAAGGAATGATTTTTACCTCTTTAGAAGATTGAATATCTTCTTTGCCTTGTTGAGTACTTGCATTAATCCTCCTAAGGTGCAACTGTTGAACCTTACCTGATGAAGGACCTTCGACTTTAGTCTTCACTCCTTTCGTCGGCGATTAACGGAGACGATAAGGTGGCGAGTTGCAGCAAGTCGAGATGTCTGCCTTCGACTTCCTTGCTAGAGAGAGAGACAGAGCGGCGGTGTGTGAGGGAGGAGCCGTCGACTGCTTCTTTAGAGAGACAGAGAGAATGAAGGCGGTGTGAGGGAAGAGATGAAAACCTAGGGTTTTCGCGTTTTATAGTTCTAACAAAGGTAAAATTTCTTAAATGCCCCTAATTTAGCAACGGAATCATAATTCTGTTGCTATTTAGCAACGGAATATAAATTCGGTTGCTAATTAGCAACAAAAATTAAATTCCGTTGCTATTTTAGCAACTGAAGTCATATTCTGTTGCTAAATAGCAACCGAATTTAATTCGGTTGCTAACTTTCGTTGAAACTGAAATTTAGCAATGGATTAATATTCCGTTGCTAAATAGCAACCGAATTCATATTCCGTTGCTATTTAGCAACGAAAATTTCTTTCCGTTGCTAAATAGCAACCGAATTTAATTCGGTTGCTAACTTCCGTTGAAAGTGAAATTTAGCAATGGAATAAATATTCCGTTGCTAATTTAGCAACCGAATTTTTATTCCATTGCTATTTTAGCAACGAAATTTTTATTCCGTTGCTATTTTAGCGACCGAATATTAATTCTGTTGCTATTCATTTTGGTTGCTAAAATAGCAACGGAATAAAAATTCCGTTGCTATTTTTCATCTCAAAATTTATCCGCCATTTTTTGCCGCGTTAATTAGCAACGGAATTAGAATTCCGTTGCTAATTTTCGTTGTTAAATATTGACGCCATAAATTTCCTCCACTTTTAGCAACGGAAGCTAACCAATTTTTTTCGGTTGCTAATTTTATAAAATTCAACCAATTTTAGCAATGGAATTGTTTTTCCGTTGCTAAATTAGCAACGGAATCAATTCCGTTGCTATTTTTTCGTTGCTATTTCAAGAATTTCTTGTAGTGTTAGAAGCTTATCTAATAAGTTCTTGTTAAAATAATGTCGTCTTACTTAGTATATATTATTATCAAAGATGTGGTAAATGAAAAGATTGGGCGGATTTGGGTTAGAGTATAAATGGACGGATCATAAATGGTAAAAAAAGTATGGGTTATAAATGGGCTAATGTCCAAATGGGTTGAATAAGTTTGGATCAACCCATGGGTTGAATATATATTGGTCCAAATAAGTCATATATTTGGTCCAGATGGGTTACATGTGTTGGCCTAGATGGATCACTTTGTAACCTATATGGGTCGCATGTAGTTTAGCTATGGATCAATCTATTTAATCTCTTTTTTTTAATGAAATTAATACTTTATATAATAACGTGATGTAAAAAATACTTCAATAAAAAAAAACATTATTCCAAATGTGTTGGATAACCCAAACGAATCGAATTGCCCAAATGGATCGCTTTGTGCCCAAATAGATCATATGGTAGTTCAGATGGATCGCATATAGTACAAATGTAAATTAACTTATTTAACCTATTTTTTAATGAAATTAACATTTTATACAATAACGTGATACAAAAATGCTGCAATAACAAAAATATTAGTCCAATGTGTTGGATAATCCAAATGGATCAGATGACCTAAATGAATTGCATATAGCCCGAATGTAGATCAATATATTTTTTTATTAAATTTAAACTCAATATAATGTGATGTTAAAAATATTGTGGTAAAAAAACATAATGGCCCAATTATGTCGAGTGATCCAAATGGATTGGATGGTAGCCCAAACGGGCCAAAATGTACATTCATCCATTTAATCCATTTTTTGCTGGAAATAATTCTCTATATATTACATTTACTAACATAAATATTGGATATACAAATTAGCTAACAAAATGTTATTCACTTATTTAAGAACATGTAATGCCTTGTATTTAACAAACACCCTACTATTTCCAAACTGCTTTCGCATGCTCGTTGTCCTGAACTTGTGCCTGCTTTTAATTTCTCCTTCACCTTTATTTATATAAAAAGGATGATCATAAAAAAGATTATCTCTTCTAAAAAAATGTTACATTCATTAACAAGGAATCAAGTTTTCTAGCAATTATTAATTCAAATAGCTGACAATTATGTGAACTATCAACCATAAAAAAGAAAACCTACATATTGTGATCTATAGCATTCCAAATCCACAAGGCAGACAACTGAAAGCTGCTTGCTTAATTGTTTTGATCCCCAGTCTTCCCCCTGTCTCCACTGCAGCAGTAGAAGTGAGGCAGTTTAACCCTGCCACAACTCCTGATTCCAGAAATCATACACACAATGAGTTGGAAACAATCAAATATGAATATTTCTCAACTTAAGAAGGTCCCAGTATTAATGATGAAACGCACAGTTCATTACTTGAAAATCATAAAACCTGCTGAAATCAACTTGTGCGGTAGTAGACTTTCAGTTATTTTTATCACTCTCTACATAACTCTCATGCTTTCTGTCTCTCCTTTTTAACAAAGAAGCAACTCATCAACCATGGATAAAATGCCAAAATTGGAAGACAGATATGTTGCTTCTTAGTTACTAGTAAAATGCCAAAATAAAAACTTAGTAACACCTCTGTTACTCGGACTCGCCACTTTGACTCAGCGTACCGGTGTCGACACGACACGACACGGGACACGACACAGGATCTGTGTCCGACACGGCGAACCATGGCAGCATATTGACGAACAGCAACGAACGGCGACGAACAGCGGCAGGCAAACCTAAAAAGAAGAAGATGGAGAGTCGAACAGAGAAGATAAAAAGAAGAAGATGGAAAGTCGAAGAGAGTCTGGAGAGTCGAAGAAGATGGAGAGTCGAAGAGAGAAGATAAAAAGAAGAAGATGGAGAGTCTAGGGTTACAGAATTTTAAGGAGGAGATACACGTGGGTCATGGGCCAAGATATTGTTGGGATATGAAATATTAAATAGCCCAATTGCAATTCATTAAAACAGAGTGTGGACATTGAAAATAACATTTCGAGAAGATAAAAAGAAGAAGATGGAGAGTCTAGGTTTACAGAATTTTAAGGAGGAGATACACGTGGGTCATGGGCCAAGATATTGTTGGGATATGAAATATTATCTACATAATTGTTATTGATTTTATGTTTGATGTGGTTGTATTTTGGATATGAATTAGTTACTGCTTTATCGTTGTTGGCTTTGATTATATTTTTGGATATTGATAGTTTATCTAGATTTATTATTACAATATTACATAATTTATATCATTTATAGCTTTAATTTAATTGTTTTATATAACGTATCCGTGCACCCGTGTCCAAAATCGGATCCGTATCTACGTACCCGTATCTTCAATTTGGATCCGTATCCACGTATCTTCTATTTAAAAAATTTACAAGTCCGACACATGGATATGTATCCGTATCCGACACCCGTACCCGAGTCCGAGTAACATAGAGTAACACTATAAAACTTTGTTATGATTGATTGGCTCATATTATCTTTCTTTAATAAATTTCAGCTTTATCTGATAAAAGAAAAAAAAGTTTCAGCAATCTTTAATTTCTCAATAGCTATGCATTTTCCAAATTCCAATGTCTTCATCAAGAAAGGCATCTAAATATCAGCTTAAAATCAATACCCATAAAACCAATTAGATAGAGATTAGATGGTTTTGTCATATCCAAAAAAATCAATACCCAGCTTAAAATCATAAAGCATATAATCACTCAAATGGTTCTATCATACCAGAATTATAAAGACAAACAATTGAAATTAAAAATTATCTATGAAGCATGTTACAAACTCTCAAAAGTAAAAGATGTAATGTCTTGCAGATTAATAATAACACCACCATTTGTTAGAGGTTTCAGCAAATTTTAGGAACATTTAGAAGTTTTGAACTTAATCCAAAGTATGCAACACATAAAACATTCTTACTCTTATGCCCCATAATTTGGCTCTTATAAGCGCAAAATTATGGTCATTCAGCCTCTCTACATACGTATATCTATGATAAAGATCCAATATTCACCTGAAGTTCTTCAATAAACAGAACTAACTGGAAATACCCAAACAAGGGAAAAAATGCAATATCCAGCTTAAAAAATGTCAAAAACTGGCAAACAGAAACACATTCAACCAAGAATAAGCTAATGCAGCACACAACACCTTAACAACAGCAAGATCTAAAAATAAAATCAGCTATATGCATGCGTGACCAAGTTCTACAAGTTTGTGAATGTAAGCTCTATAGAGAAAAGAGAGTCCGTACGATACAAAGTCATCAGTGAGACCAGAGACAAGAATGGTGGAGCCAGCGAGCTGAAGCTGAGCAGAGATAATATGAAGGAGCTCCTGTTCAGCCTTGCGCTTGGGCTGAGTGGTACAGCCAGTTTCCACAGCACTATAGTAAAGTAAATGCGTCATCTAAACAAGTAAAACATAAATCAGAATCTGAAACAAAAAATTGGAACCTGAAAGTGTGAATTGGAGGAGAAGAGAACAAGCAAAGAAAAATTGAGGACCAAGAGAGAGTGTAGAGGCTGGAGGCGACAGGATGATGAACGGCAGCCAGCTTCCTGGACGGTGGAGAAGGACAGAGGCAACGAGAGGAGATTTGGATGGAGAAAGAGAACCTGTTTTTTCAGAAATCATGATTTTGAGAGCAGATTGGAATGGGCAGGCTTTGGCAAACTGATGAATTTGGAAGAGGTCCATTGGGCAAATCCAAACGGGTTGAGGCTAAAATGGGTAATTTTTGAGTTTGCCTAATAGACATTTTTTTGAGTTAAATTGGGTTTGAGTCATTTTTTTTGGACGAAATTTTGAATTTAGGTCAATTTTGCCAAGCATACCTTTTTATTCTTAAGAAATTGGTACTTTCTCTATTATATCAATAAAAGGGAATTATATATATATATCCTTAGAAAAAAATCTGTTAATTTATAGAGTATATCTGAAAAGTTTATATGCCTTTAATTAGTTTGTTATGGATTTTTTTGTTTATTTATTTAAAGTATTGTTATTTCCAGTGGTAAATTTGAGTCAGTCACATAATAGTAAAGATAATTTTACCCAAAAACTTACTTAAAAGGGGACATGAGGTATGGCAGTGGTTGCTGGGGCCAAGGTGGCCCCTAAAGGAAAAAGTGGCTGGGTAGACAGAGGTAAAAAAATGTTGGCTCAGGCTGTTCCAATGGTGAACTAGGTGGGATGTTCAAATCAGGAAAAAGATTCATTGTGTAAGATAAGTTTCATGCTTATCGAACCAAAAGTTAAACGCATCTCAAAAATTCGAACTACTAGTTAGGATGAATCTTAGAGCAAAATATCCACAGTGAGACTATTCAGTAAACAAAGGTTGCCTGAGAATAAGAGAATCTGATGAAGGTTCATACAAGAAACACTCTGACTATCAAGTTAGATAGTATTTGAAAGAAAAGGGATGAAATGCTAAGTGTGGGAAAAATCATACCTAAACTTGTGAATTGTTGAGCTATTTATAGTACTATTGGCCTTGAATGCTCATTGAAGCTAAGGTAATTAATGACTCCTCATTGATTTTTTGAGTTGTTATGAAAGTACAAGAATTGCACAGTTATAGAAGTTATAGAAATTCCAAGATTTGTAATGTTTCAGCTCAATTTCGGACCCTGGCATGTGGATCCGAGCAATTTCATTCAATCCGGTGAACCAAACTACTTATGAAACTTGGTTATCAAATAGTTTTATTCTAAGTTCAATGATATTGAATGAAGTTAACCATATAATATGATTAAGAGTAAAACTTGAATTCTCCATATAATATGCAGCCTTTACAATACCGGCTACTGCCAACCCTTACTGTTCATGTTCAGCTAATATGCAGTACAAGACACAAACCTATATTTTTAAGCGATTCAAAATTCTAATAGATCCCCATCCACCAATATAATCTACAATTTTTTAAGCTATTTGAGAGGAGCCCTAAGTATTTTTCTAATATGCACTTGCCATTATGACAATATATATATTTAAATGTATTAGAATATTTTAATCAGGTGTACCAATTTTTTATTTTTTATTTTTTAAAGGAATCCCAATTAACACGCATGTATGATAAATGTGCAAATAGCAACTTACCTACTGAATTTCTTTGCCACTATTATTGCTATAATTAAGACAGCTGTCAATGGGATAACCAAAAATATATTTATTTATTCAATAAGATCACCGGATGGTTTACTTTTGTTTTTCGCCTAATAAAAAAAAAGTTTATGGTTTTAAAATGATTTAAAAAAATACAAAATTTATAAATGTGAATGGCGATTTTAGAGGCCATACAGTATTTTTTTTTTTTTTTAAATAAAGTCTATAAGTACGTAACGAACTCTAGAAAAGAGGAAAAAAAAAAGAAAAAAGACGAATATCCAACTAAATGGCTTATTCATCACTGTTGTTTCTCATTCTTCTTCTCCTGTTGCCTTTAATTTTTCATCTAAAGAAACGAAAAGCTTTCAGAAAAAAGAACCATCCTCCGGGCCCTCCTGGGCTTCCAATTATTGGGAATTTGCATCAACTTGGTGCATTGCCTCATCGTACTTTGTCCCAATTTTCCAAGAAATATGGAGATGTGATGCTTTTAAATCTTGGTTACGTACCCACTCTTATTGTCTCTTCATCAGAAGCAGCAAAAGAAATCCTGAAAACCCATGATCTCAAAACTTGCAGCAGACCTCTTTTAACTGGTACTGGCAAATTATCTTACAATTATCTCGATGTTGTTTTTTCTCCTTATGGCAATTACTGGAGAGATACTCGCAAGATCTGTGTTGTTGAAATGTTTAGTCTCAAGCGAGTTGAATCTTTTCGATTTGTTAGAGAAGAAGAGGTTTCTTTAATGATAGATTCAATTTCCAGATCTTGTTCTTCTTCTTCTCCTGTTGATTTAAGTGAGAAAATTATGTCTCTTACCTGCAATGTTACATGTAGAGTAGCATATGGTAAGAGTTTTCAAGAAAGAGGATTTAGCAAGGAAAGATTTCAAGAAGTTATTCATGAAGGTATGGCTTTGCTTGGGGCCTTTTCTTCATCTGATTTCTTTCCATATGTGGGTTGGATTTTTGACAGAATCAGTGGTCTCCATTCAAGACTCGAGAAGAACTTTCAAGAATTTGATGAATTTTATCAGAAGGTTATAGACGATCATATCAAGAAAGGAAGGAACAGTGGAGAAAATGAAGATTTTACTGATGTTTTGTTGGAGTTGGAGAGATCACAAAAGGAATCTGCTGATGGGTTTCAATTCTCCAAAGATCATATTAAATCTATTCTCATGGTTTGCATATCATTCTTTCATTTCCTTTTCTTATACCCCATTATATATAGTTTTACCTAACAAAATCCTACTTTGATATTTCAGAATATATTTATTGGTGGAGTGGACACAGGATCAATAACTTTGGAGTGGGCAATGGCAGAGCTAATGAAAAACCCAAGAGTGATGAAGAAAGTAAAAGAAGAAATCAGAAATAATATTGGATTGAGAGCGAAAGTAAGTGAAAGTGACATTAACAAGCTTGGATACCTAAAAATGGTACTAAAAGAAACATTAAGGCTCCATCCACCAGCTGTACTACTAGTTCCAAGAGAGACAATTTCAGAATTCAGCATAAATGGGTATGAAATATACCCTAAAACTAGAATCCAAATTAATGCTTGGGCAATTGGAAGAGACCCTAAAGTGTGGAAAAACCCAGAAGAGTTTTGTCCAGAAAGATTTATGGATAATCATCCTATAGAATATAATCAGCAGAATACTTATGAAATGGTACCATTTGGTGGAGGAAGAAGAGGATGTCCTGGTGTTCCAATGGCAATGACAATGGTGGAGCTTACACTTGCTAATCTTTTATCTTGTTTTGATTGGAAATTGCCTCATGATATGAAGATTGAAGATCTCAACATGGAAGAAGCTTTTGGTCTTACAGTTTATAAGAAGGAACCCTTAGTGCTTGTGCCTGTTAGTTACCAACTTGCTTGATTAAATAAATGTTTTAATTATAGATTTTGATAGAAGGATAGATAAATAAATGTATTATGATTACATTTTGCAAATAAATGTTTCCTTCACTTCTTAGAAGGATTGATAAATAAACATGCGTTTTGTGATTTTAAAATTTTATAATAATATTTACCATAGTATCAAATTTTAAAAATTTTCAAAAAAAAAAAATTATTTTCAAAAAACTTCCACAAAGAAATTATATACAAGAGATAGTTTTGTGATTTATATATAAATTTATTTTCACCACAATAATAAATTAAATTAGTACATTTTTTTGGTGTTTTTTTTTTAATTTGGTATTAATTTGATATGTATTTAGAATTTTGGGGGTAACATTAAATTTAAAAAATGGCAAGTGAGTTTGCCGTTTTCTGTCAGCATGAATTTCACCTGAAATATGCGTGTGTTGGATAAAAAATAACATTTAAGGCTATCGTTTTGTTGGAAACTGCCAAATATTCCCTCAACTCCACATTAGTATAATATTATCCGCTTTGGGCTAAACCTGTACGGATTTATTTTTGGGCTCCTCCCAAAAAGTCTCATACTAATGTAGTTAGGCGGACACACTTATATTCAAGGTGTTTCTTCCTTAATTTTTCAATGTGGGATGTGGGACTTGGATTGTTCCCCAACAATCCTCCCCTCAAAGCAAGGACCACACAACACGTGGCCTCTCCTCCAGCGATATAAAAGGTGTATCCAATAATTTATTAGCTAGATCTTCAGTTCCTCTGAATCCAGATAATGCACGAAGGCATGCATCCAAAACCTGAAAAAGGAAAAGAAGAAAATTAGGTACCTCTTGATCAGGGAGCATTGAAAACTGAAATACAGAAGAATATCAAATAGACTAGCAATTGAGTTATTTTCTGATAGATTAGCAGTCACTCCTAATCAATATAACACTATTATGCAAACATTGAACTATTATTGCTCAGTTTTTTACTTTGTATAAAAATGAACAGGATTTATACCAATTATTGGTAACAATTCTTCTAGCATTCTTGAATATCTGTAATATGACCAACGATCATATCGAAATACAACAGTAATCATAACCACAATTTTCCTATAAGCAGAATAATGCAAGCAAGCATAAACATGTAGAAGAAATAAAATACATTATGAAGAATGTCTGATCAGAGGGGGTATCAAAGTCTAAGTAACATGCACAAACTCTTTTAGACCTCAATTCAATTGTATGTTAATGCAGATATACTAGTAATTCAAAAGTATACCTGAGTCATTAAGTAACCCCAGAAAAATGAGGACTGAAGTAAACTAACTGTTGCACCGTTCCAATTGAACTCTTGTGATATTGGGTGTATTGATAAATAGCACTGAGAATACATTTGGCCATAGCACCCACTGCCCAACACCATTTATAAATAGAACCTTATGTTAAAAATAGTGCAGTAAAAGGTTATGAATGCTTGAAGAAACAAGAAATTAGTTTTATTATCTCATACTATTCGAGGGGCCCGGAACTGAATATTTGCAGAGATATATAAAAGAAGAAAGGGCATAGAAGCCATTAGATAAGTGCAAAAGAATGTATCTCACATACAGTGTATTTCGCACACTTGCAAAAGAATGTATTTTAACTGGAACCAGACTAAATAATAACATATTTCACATACAGTGTACTCATGGCAATTATAAGCTAACAAGCATACTTTGTAAGGAAGTAATAAAAGCAACATTAAATAAGTGCTGAACTATCCAAAATAAAATGCCAGCAAAAATGAATTTACTAGGAGAATTGCAATGGTTTTGTGGACTATTTCTGATTCAGAAAATTAATGTAATTTAGCACTAAAAAAACAGCAATCAATGAAAGGTTGTTGAAGGCAATAATTTCCTTATGATTTTCTATGTGCGTACCCATAGTCTCCAATCAACTCACGCCACCCCTAGGGGACCGGTAGGGCTGAAGCCACTCCCTTGTGGGGCTTATAAAGAACCCATATATGGCTGAACCAAGGCCCCAAAACCAGAGGCTGGCCACCAAGCTAATGCCTGGTGGTTAACGAAATTAGAACTTTTCCATATTGTATCAAGTACAATCAAATTAATTCAGCCTAGTTTTATCTTACAAGTGAAACTAAATAAATAAATAGATTGCCTATAAAAAGATATTTCACCAATGATATGCTTTTTACGCTGCTAATTATGCCTTTCTTTCGTAAGTGTGCGAAATACAGAATAAAGGTAAGTGGCAAAACCATGAGACCTTAAGCAGCATATCTGTATCACCACGAGATATGAGAGAACCACCAACTTGTAAAGGAGATCCAACATTTGGAACAACATCAACACCAGGGTTCGTAAGCCCATCCTTCCCAAGCCCCATATTCTGATTGTTATATAGCATTCTCAGTCTTCTATTCTCATCAGTAGCAGAAGGTGATGTTAAACTTTGCTGCGCAAGCATAAGCTGTTGCTGATGTTGTGGTGTCAGCATCTGAATTTGATGAAAGGGCTGAGGAGCCTGAATGAAAGGTTTTTGTTGTTGAAGAAACCCAGAGTGAAGCTGATCTAGCCCCTAACAAGGAAGTCGAGGGATTAAACAAACACTAAAGCAGCAAAGTTTTCATAATATGAGCAATGCTTCCTATTATGTATTGAAAAGCAATGCATCTTAATTGTGATGATGAAGGATGGGAACTCAGAATACATGAACGGCGGCAAACTTACATGGAGAGGCCACCCTTTTAGTGTCAAATTGTTACCACCTTGATTTGACCCTGAAACAAAAAGCATTTGCCACAGAAATGTATAAATCGGAAAAATTACAGTAACCAGATTTCAGGTCTCAAATTGAAAGAGGACTTTAATTCAGGTTCATTTGTATATAAGTAATTGATTCCCTAAAATTTACAAGTTAGATACATATGATTATAAAAGTAAAATTCAGGAGCCTCAGATACCAGGAATTCCTATTAATGATGCCTCTGGACTAGCAGCCCTGGGATTTAGCACAGGGTTTATCTCAGTCTTTATGTCCTAATTAGAGATAAAATTTAGAACAGAGTGACTGATAATAAAAGCCATATAAACACAATCACTATAGTAAGAACAATACTGGTGTGGACCGAGGAAGTTGTTGACTCCTAGCCTGAACCTGCGGAGACATTCCACCAGTTGTACCATGCAATACTTGCCTGAAAATAAATCATACAGCAAGATAAGCTTTACACTAATCATAGGACAAGAACCAGACCATGAAATAAAAGCACAAAATGGGTGAAAGGTTATTAGACATCAGAATTTAAAGAAAAAGGTCCATTTTGTTCTAGCTATTAGTTAGTGACTTCAAATCTAATTCCAACTGAATCACACAGGTTTTCAAATGTTGCATCAAAAAAAAATTGCTTGATCAGGATATTAAAGGTAGAATGAAAAGAGAAAAGCACCCTGAAGGCTTCAATATTGAGGCTTGATTTGGATCCAAAAGCTGCCCTACATTATCACCAAATCTTTGCTGTAAAAAATTGAAAGATGGTTAAGCCCAACTATCCGCCACTTCAAAACATGGAAAGTGTCAAGCAGGAGATTAAAAGAGACATAAAGGAGCTGACACATCTACCTTCATTGCTGCATCATCCAAAGAATCTCTCGCAATTGGTAGTTTTAACCTCTCCTCGTACATCTTTGTTGCTAAAGCATTTGTTGTGCCATTTAAGAGGTGGCCACTATCTCACCGTTGTTGTTGCTGCTGAGAAGGAGGCTGTTGTTGCTGCTGTTATGGCAGCTGCGACTTCTGTTGCTGCTGCTGCTGCTGTTGTTAAGTTAGATTTCAGCAAATGCTAACACAGAATCCCACAGCTAACGAAGATGGTGGTTCATCTTTTGGCACCATGTCTATGGATTCATCATCGAACAACATCCAACAAGACAACTTGTTTTCCAATTGAGAAGGCTTAAACATACCTTAGAGAAAAAAACACAGGGGAGAGGAAGGGAGACCTCAATCTCCTTAAATTTGAGCCCAATAAATAATTTTAAGGGCAAAAGAAAATTCCAAGAACTTCCAATAACATCACAACTGGCAAATGATATAAAAAGAATCCAGTGAATTTGATCAGACTAGACTTGATAGGACGGAAAGGGTCTCCGCTGAAGTAGTCCAAGCATGCACTCTTTATTCTTTTGCTTTTTGGTCAGGGAGAGGGTTGGTTCAAGTGTGAAAAAGACTTGACATAGGTATTTCAACCAATGGCTGGTCCATGCACAGATTTGTTCACATACAAACTAGAAAAACAAAACAAGATTGAAGTGAGGAAAAGAAAAAGGAAAGTTCAACCTCTAAATTATTTCATCCACCATCCCAAAATCAAGACAAACCTTAAGAAACATCGACATAAGGGAAAAATAAAAAGTTATTAAAGGCTTTTTAAGAGCTTTGTTCAGAAGCTTTGATAAAGCCTTTAACATACAATAGACTGCAAAATGCAAGATGGTGGCATGACTAGAGATCCTTCAATAGCTTCTCTATCATGAATTGTCTCCATAACCTACTAAAAACACAATATTAATACATATTCAAGTTTTTCTTCTTAACTAATGAATGCAAGGAGGATATATAATAGCTATATCCAAAAGGCCTGCATAAAAGTCAATATATAGATTATTACTATCAGAACCGGAGAATATTGGTTGGACCTAGTTTCTCGAAATATTAAGTTTCTAAAATTTCATAGATAAATGACATGAAATTTGCTAATACTTTTATTTCTAATTTTTTTCCTTCTTAGTGGGAAAAGGGGAAATTTAATTTGAAAACTAAATGTTTAGAGTAAGAAACATTGAAAGGAGATTCTAAGCACCATTGAAAGTAGATTCTAAGTCCTTGTATTGCCGTTGTACTTCCTCACACAAAAATCACCACTTTCCCTTGCTTTGTGAACCATAAGTCACGCATAGATAAAAAGCTTAAAGATAAACAAACCATTGATATAGCAAAAGTCTCTCAAACCAACCTCAATATAAGATGCTGCAACCTCTGAGTGCTTCTCATTAGTCCTAGCAATAAATATATCCCAGAAAACCGACCACTATTCAAAGAGAAAGCCTCCAGTAGCATCAATGGCTGGAAATCCCGGATCACAATTCACATCTTTAAAAAGTCAGAAATGAAAATTGAAAAAACTATATGAAACCTAAAAATCAAAATGGGTATTGGTTTCCCCTCATTCATTGTTCCATGTACTTACCTACAGGATCAGATGATACTTTTCCCTCAGCTTGAAAAGCCTTCGCAGAAGCCTTCAAATCTCTCTTCACTAGATAATCATGGATATACACATCTAACCTGTTGCTCATAAAGGCAAGAGAGCAATTCATTTAATCAATGAATAGCGGAAACCAAACAACAAAATGAACTTTATTGAGCTTGCAAGCAGAAACTTTCACCCAATTAGATATAATAGATCTTGTAGAAGAGAAATCTAAAAAAGAAACAAAATAGAATGATTAAAAAAAAGTACGTGATCCTAGCTATCCCACAAAAAACGAAAAAAAAATAGAAGGAACACAATTGAGAAGCAAAGAAGTTCCAGCATATAACTGTAACAAAAATTTAAATAAAACAAAAATCAAACTATCAGCAACCCACTAAATAAAAACCCTAGAGCAAGTTTAGAACACTAAAATTTTAAAAATATACAAAAGAATTGAAAAGGACACTGTACATATTAATATTTAAAAATTTCCTACGCCAAAATTTCCTATAAAAATTACTATTTAACTTCACTCTCACATATTAATATCCAAAAATTCATTCAACAACTCAATACAACAACAAATATATTTTACAAATTAACACACACATGTAAGCTAGCTAATAATCCCAGCCAAAAATTCTAATTCAAAATAATTTAAATTTTTTGACAAAAACTCAGATTTCACTTAAATAATTTAATTGGAAACACATTTGGTAAACACATACCGTTTAGAGTTGAATTTCAAAATTTTTCCTCACTTATGCTCATCGTCGGAGCCCCGTCGGAGCCTCGCCGGCGCAAAACCATTGACACCTAGGGGTAGTTGATGGCGAGAGAATTCTAACGGTAGTGCTCATGCGCCTAATGGACTCTGTTCACGACCTAGATCGGCACCAGAAGTCAAGGATGTATTCTTTGCCGATCGGCCTGATTTCGGCGAAGGACAACTGGAGAGAGAGTTTCTGCTGGCTTGCCTAACCACCAGGGGTTCGCGGCTGCTGCTTATTTCACCGGTTACCACCCTATGTCTCCAAAGAGGAGGGAAGAAGCTTTGGTCATAGGAGAGGATCAGGACACAAGAGGCAGCAAACGCGACACCATGGGGGCAGGGGGACGACAACATGGCTGGAGAGCGGCGGCGAAAGGCGTCGCCGGTGATGGTCCAGTCGCCACAACGGCGTCGGTGGACTGAGGGTTAGAAAACCCGTCCTCTCCCTTCTCGCCTCTCCCTTTTCTTTTCCTCCTTTCTTTATATATATATATACTTTACCAGAAATAGCAACAGAATTTAGATTTCGTTGCTAAATTTTGTTCCAAATTTTTTTCAACTTTTGGAACAAAATTTAGCAACGGAATCTAAATTTCGTTGCTATTTTAGCAACTGAAAATAAATTCGGTTGCTATTTAGCAATGGAATTCTATTTCGATTGCTATTTAGCAACGAAAATATATTTCGGTTGCTATTTTAGCAACCGAAAAAAATTTCGTTGCTATTTTAGCAACCGAAAATTTATTCTGTTGCAATTTTTCATTGAAAATCAATATTAGCAACGAAATTCTATTTCCGTTGCTAAATAGCAACGGATATATATGTCGGTTGCTATTTTAGCAACCGAAATTAAATTCCGTTGCTAAATTAACAACGAAAATCATTTTTCGTTGCTATTTTTTGTTCCAATTTTTTCCGCCTTCTATTGGCGCCTTTATTAGCAACGGAATAGTGATTCCGTTGCTAATTTTCGTTGCAGAATTTTAGCGCCAAAAATTTCCTCCACTTTTAGCAACGGAAAATAACCAAAAAATTTTTCGTTGCTAAATCTACAAAGTTTAACCAATTTTAGCAACAAAAATTATTTTCCGTTGCTAAATAGCAACGAAATTAGCTTTCCGTTGCTAAATTAGCAACAAAATCATTTTCATTGCTATTTTCAGATTTTCTTGTAGTGGTGTTAGTCAACCTGAAATGGTAGGGTCATTGCCTTTGGTGGGCCCTAACCAAGATAAAAATAGATACAAAGATGACAGAAAAGGTTTTAAGGCAACAAAAAAAAGGATTGATGCGGCTAATTTAGGTCAAGAGGTAGCTGGTTTAGAAAAAAAGGCTGGTGGTTTAGGGTAGAAAGGTACTGATTCTGTAGATGAGGTAGACTTTGAAGATCTAGATGAGCCTGATGATTCTGAAGATGAATCTTTTGATGATGATATAGATGAGAGTGAAGAAGATGAGTCTAATGATGAGGATGGTACTGAAGAAGAGGGAAGTGATGTTGATGATGAACTAAATACTTTAAGGTTGCATCTAAGAAAGAAAATAAGAGAAAGGAAGAAAAAGGAAAATAATTATACTCAAGAAATTTTAGGTGGAGAAACAGGAAATGACAGAGGATTTAAGATATTGCAGATGTAGGCACTAGTAAATATGAAGGATGTCTAGCTGGTGATGAAGTATAACTAGACAATTTTAACCCAGGAAGTGATGATAGCACATATGGTATACTAAGAACAAGGAAGTTAAAAAAAGATTCATTATAACCCTAAATGTTAGGTTCCTATATGGAAACTTGGCATGATATTTGAGAATTCCATTTAGTTTAGAGATGTTGTTATAGATTATGCTATAGAAAATGTGGTATAGTTAAAGCTGAGGCCAAATGAGAAGCATAGGGTCAAGGTTAAGTGCATAACTATAGGATGTCCATGTGAGTTATATGCTAGCCTAGAAGGTAAAACAAATGATTTTAAGATAAAGAAATACAATCTTACACATAAATGCACAAGGAAGAACAAAAACAAGCTCTATAATTTAGCTTTCATTGCTAGGAAATTTAAGGATTTTATCTCAACCAGATATAAAAGGTTGGAAGATTCAAGAATTGATTAAGAAGTTGTATGTAGGCAGGTCATTATGTAATAGAGAAAAGTTGATTATGCTTAACAAATTTGTGGGGGATTGGAGGTTGGAGTTTGTTAGGCTGGGAGATTATGCTAAAAAAATAAGGCAAACTAATCCAGGTAGCACTTGTTGGATTAGAATTGACAAAGAAACACAATCAGGAAAAACTTGTTTGTTTACTTCTATGCATGTTTTAATGCATTGAAAAGGGGATGGTTAGAGAGAGGTAGGAAGGTGATAGGTTTAGATGGTTGTTTTTTGAAAGGTTGTTGTAAAGGAAAACTTTTGATTGCATGTGGCAAAAATGGGAACCAACAGATGTTCCCAATGGCATGGGTTGTTGTGGATCAGGAGATAAAGAATTCCTGGAGCTGGTGTGTACAATACCTCACCGCTGATCTAAATTTAGGACATGGAGATGGTTTGACTATTATTTTTGACATGTAAAAGGTAGTAATTATTGCTTAAACTTTGTAATTAAATTCTGGAACTTGTGTGCACTTCTATTCTTTATGTGCTGATTTTTTACTTGATATTTTTTATACAAGAGACTAGTACAATGTATTCAAGATTTGTTGCCTAATTTTGAGCATTGGATCTGTGCAAGACACATATGGTCAAATTAGAAGCAAAGGTGAAAGGGAGAAGAGAGCAGGAGACAATTCTGGAGGTGTGCAAAATCAAGCTTCATGGTAAAATTCAAAGATGAATTAGATGCTATGAATAAACTAGGTGAGGGTATTTGTGAAGATTTGCTTAGTTATCCAAAAGAAAATTAAAGTAGAGTGTACTTTAATGACCAAGCTAGTTAAATGTGATTTTATGGATAACAACATGCGTGAATCTTTTAACTCATAGATTGTGAGACCAAGAAATATGTCCATAATTACCATGCTAGAAGAAATTAGGCATAAGATCATGAACAACTATGTAGAAATGAGAAGATTTTCAAACACTTGGATATCAGATATCTCACCAATGAGTAGAAAGGTTTTAGAAACAAGCATAGAGACTGCCAAGAAATGCAAATTGACTTGGAATAGGGATCAGAGGTTTGAAATAGTTGATGGGATATATTGTCATATTGTTCATTTAGGGGCAAAGAATTGTACTTACAGAAGCTGGATGTTGAAGGGTATCCCATGTGCACATGTTGTGTGTGCAATGTTTCATCTAGAAATAGATCATAAACTTCATGTTGATAAGTGTTACCATCAAGAGACATTTATAAAGGCTTATCAGTGCTTCATACAACCTATTCCTAGCAGGAAAATGTGGGATACTACCTCAAATCCTCAAATTGAACCACCTTAAGTGAAGTCAATGCCAGGTAAACCCAAGAGGTGTAGAAAAAATGATAAGGATGATCCAAGAAAAAAAATATGGCAAGGCATCTAGAAGGGGGACAACAATGTACTGTTCAAGATGCAAACAGGCTGGACAAAATAAATATGGTTGTCGTGCACAAGTAAATTTAATCTGGTCTAATTTTAATAATTTATTTTATATACAATGCATATGGCATCTAATCACAAAACATTGGAAGCTCTGGACCATTACCGACAATGCCTCAAAATTTTACTAATTCAGATCATGGTGCTTCAAACATCATCAGTTCAGTCTTTATTTTGTGATGATACTTCAGCAATCTCAAGATTTTCATCTACAGCAACAAGGGGCATGAGTAGAGGAGCAACAACAAGAGGTGGTGTAAAAAGAGGTGGAATTCCTAGAAGAGGTAAAGGTTGTGCTAGGGTTAACCAGAGTCAACCACCATTATCAATAAGAACCGAGCTAGAAAATAATGTGAATTCTGCCCCAATAACTCAACCACCAAGAGGCAAGGGTCATAGAAGGGGATTATCTAGCTATAAAAAGCCTAGAGAGGTTGGACTTGGTTGCTATGTTAACCCAAATACAAGCACAATAGTTAGTAATGTAAATCTCTTGTCTACAATTAATCAATTGTATGCTACCCCATATAACCAATTTTGGATATTGACATGTTTAATTTATTCATAGGTTGGGAGACCTTCTAAGAGAGTATTGTATATTGGGTCTAATGTTAGGAATGCAAAGGACTTAAACATTAACTTAAGACATGTTGTTGCTAAGAGGTGGGGCAGGAATATAGTCACAGCAAGGCAGCTTCAATAGCAGATTAATGTTGCATCATCCAGTAGAAGTTCCCATGATAGCAACTCTTCACAAGAAAGAACACAAGCCAATGTGTTTGATGGGAATTAGAAACTATCTCAACTTTTGTTTTGTACTAAATTTAACTGTAATAGGAGTTTAATCTAACTTATGTACTAGTGTTAACCAGTTGGTTAACTACTGACTTTGTTATGATGAATTGCTTTTAGATTATGTGTTGGATATTAGTGACATATAATGCTAAATGTAGGATTTCCCCATTTTGAAGTTATATCCATATTATTTTTTTGTTATAAGATTTGAAATAGATTAGCTTACCTATTTGATTTTTACAAACAACTTGCCATTATATTATTTTGTTTGCATTGAAAGTGATGTGCCTGTTGTGAGAGTTAAATTGCCATAAAATAGGGGTGACATGCAAATGTTGATGGACTTAAAATTAACAATTGGTATTCTGCTTCAAACAATATCCACACAACCAAATTTTACATCAACAAAATTGGATCTGTTTTGAACAAGTTAAACATCAACACTATCCATATAACAACCTAACAATATTTGTTCACCACTACAATGTTCCAAATAACCAAAAAAAATAACAATTATAACACAAGGACACAAATATTTCTTTCTCTTTTTTTTCTTTCATTTTCAAAGTCTTTAACTCTATTCAGCAACCCCCATATCACTTTTTTTTCCTGTTTGGACATTTCTTCATCAAAACAATTGAAAAACTTACATCCACCATGCTCCTGTAAACCCAAATTCAATAGAGGAAAAACAAGGAAAATCCTACATCAAAAATGAATAATCCACCGAATTACATAAATACAACAACGGAACAAAATTAATTTAGTTATATGCCTAACCTGTCCAATCTCATAAGAGTAAAACCTTCGACCAAGATTTGATTTTAACCATGAAATCCTTAAAACAGCAAGCTTTCTACATTTGTATACATTCTCGGTGACCTGATTCATTTCTCACTAATTTCCTTCTCTTTGCGCCAGCAATTTTTATAAATAGCACTGCTTCCTTTTTTCTGTTTAGGGCATAATTAGCAATGGTAGAAGAATAAGCAGCGGAAGATGAAGAATAAGAGGAGAAAAATGAAGTATATGAATGTTATTTAATGTTTTAGGGCTTTAAAAAAGGGCATTTTGATTTTTTACCGTTGTTAACAGTTCCATTCATTGGGTTCACGCGCGTCTACATCTATGAAATTTACGACAATTGCCACATTAGATTTCATGTTTATTATATGTCGAATTGCCTTGTTGGAGTGCTCAATTGGACGAAGTTGAAGTTTGGGGGGCCATCTGATTTTTCGTGTCAAGTTTGATGGCTAGACATGTAATTCCCCATAAATTTCTTAATCTGCATGACAAATGAAAAATTGACACTTATTTATCAACCGAGGAAATATTTTATTAAAGATATTATACTGCATAGGTAAAAGATCATTAATGACATTAAAATTTGCCCACTAATTTATACTCCATCCGTTTCACTTTAAAAAATAACTTTTTTTTTAAATTTTTCATGAAAATAAAAAAATAATTAAAATAACTTAATTTCATAATTTCACTTTAAAACATAACTTTTTATTTTTTTGCAGAAATTAAAGAAATGATTAAAATACCCTAATTTCATAAAAAGACTATAGTCGTTAACAAAAATATCCATTTATATTTTCAAGAATTTTATTTAATTTTAATTAAAAGTAGAGAGTGATAAGAAATAGAAATATTTAATAAAGTATATAATAAATAAGGAAATACATGTAAACCTATTTCTCAAATTTTAAAATGGACATTTAAAATGAGACAAATAAAATAGAAAAAATAACTTTTTAAAATGCGAGGGGGGGAGTAATATTTATGACTATTTATGATTCTATAAAAATCTCATTAAATGCCACATTTTTTAAAAAGATATAATTATTAATTTCTTAAAAAATATGTGTATGCAATTATTAATTATTAAATTACAAAAGCATGTTTCTTCCAAAAACACCCTCTATAAGTTATTTTAATTTTTTAATAAATCTAGACCGTATATTTTAAATCTTAAATTCTAAAATTCTAAATCCTAAATCCTAAATCTTTAATGTTAGCCTATATACTATTAGTTTGTATAATATTAGTTTGTATAGTTTTACATTGTACTATGTAGCTTGTATATACAATATTTAGTAAATAAATGTATTAATCTGTAATATTATATACTACAATTAGGTTAGTAATTTTCAACATTTCAATCATAGTAACAGACCAAAAAATTGAATAATTGAACAGAATTCCAACAAGAAAATATAAATTTTACATGAATTTGATGAGCAAAGCTCAACCGATATATCACAAATTAAACTATTGAATAAAAAAAATCAAAGCAATTGAATTAAAGAAAAAAGAGATGGAAACATGTTGAAAACCAAGAGATGTTAGAGACTGGAGGCGCTGTATTGTGAAGAAGATGGAGTAAATATGGCTCGGTTTAGTATAATATGATTTTTACTATATTATACAAACTTAGAGGTTAATGATGTATTATTATATGCAATGTACACGGGATAATGGAGTCTGTATTATATTAAAATCTATTAGACATATTGGGATGGAGATGAGGAAGAGAACTTGAGAGTGAGAGAGACTATATGGCAGTGTTATTAAAACCGGACTGGGAGGTCGAACCGATTTAACCGTGAACTATTGGCTGGCCCGATTGATTCGACGGGTGAAAACTGAATTTATTTAAAAACCGGAAGAAACTGTTTCAAACCGCCAGAAAACCGGTTAAACCTGAAAAAATTGGGCTAAATGATAATAAATCGGTTTCATTTTAGAAAAATCAATTTTTTGTCTAAAATATTCATATAATATTTTTTTCTGGAAAAAATAATTAAAATTTAAACAATTTAATGACTTTTTTATGAAAAAAATAAAATTTTATAATTTATATTTGAAGAATTTCTTTAAAAATTTACAATTTTTTACTATATTTATCTTAAATTTTTATTATAAATATTGAATGACTTGAAAATATAGTCTTGTTATTAATGTTTGATGATAAATATATTTTTTTTAAATTATTTTTAATTTTGTTATATAGTGATATTTTCATAATATTTATATAAAACTTAAAAAAATAATATATTTTTTAAAAAAGAAAAAATTTAGTTGAATCTAAATAAATCGATTGAATCATAAATTCTTGAGCTTTTTGGTTTTTTATTCGATCCGATTTTAATATCATTCATATATGGTAAAGGAAAGAGCGAAAAAAAATTTCAAGCTTTCTTTTTTTATTTTTACTTTTTTTTATTTTTCCCTTATGCAACATGGGATACATTCACTTATTTGTGCGGTATCTTGAATGACGTGTACTATTGACTTGTAAGGCCCCAAATCCTATAAAGGATACGATTTAGATTAAAGAATCTTCATCAGAAAAGGCAACAATAGAAGTCAAAGGAAAAATTTACACATCAGAAAAAGAAAATATCTGCAGATTAGATGACAACAGATCTGAAGATCAAAAAAGATTCAAAAAGGAAAATATCTACAGATCATACCACAATAGATCTAAAAATGAAATCAGATCAGATTATCAACATTCCTTGTACATATGTTTAGTCAATTATGTAATATATTTTCTTTCCTTTTACGTAGAATTCCTTATCCATTCCAAAAAAAAAAAGGCAAAATTACTACAATCATTTTTAGATTAAAAAAAAGATAAATAATATGTTTTGTGACAGAAAAAAGAATTCATTGTCTTACATCATTAAAAATAAGGATAACTTTTATTGCCAAACTTTGTTGATAGAATTTAGCAACCAAATAGCAAAATTTTTTGTAGTAAAATAAGGCACCAATGATTTCCAATAAAAATTTGCCAACAAAGAAAATTTTTTGTAGGAAATTGTCGACAGTACAGGACAATTTCATAGGAAAACGTCCAAA
Organism: Excoecaria agallocha; assembly: GCA_037975025.1. Taxonomy (NCBI): domain Eukaryota; kingdom Viridiplantae; phylum Streptophyta; class Magnoliopsida; order Malpighiales; family Euphorbiaceae; genus Excoecaria; species Excoecaria agallocha. The sequence goes on along the minus strand of CM075821.1, from coordinate 4,526,296 downwards.
GATAGACATATTTTCTACAAAAATAGTTTGCAGCACGTGTGTGTATTGATGGTACAAGACAATTCCGTAGGGAAATGTTCAAAGTTAAAAATATTTCCCATGAAAATAGTTTTGCGCCATCGGGAAATTTTACTAGATAATTTCATAGGAAATTGTTCAATGTAAAAATATATAGATGCATCTCTTACTCTTCCTGATTTTGGTGAATGGATACCAAGAAAAAAGAGCTCATTCACTTCTATATATAGATGCATCAATATGTTCCTATACCATATGTATCAATTAATTCTGTAGAAAGAGATCGACAGAAATTAAAACAGCAGATGTCTTCAGATTAGTACGTGATATTAAAAATAGAGCAGCAAAATATGATTGAGCATATTAATTAGAACACGAGACACCAGTAGAACACTTGACTAGAACAACAACAAAACTAGATCATTTAGAGTATGAGACACTAGTAAAGCACCTGACTGGAACAGCACCAGAACGGGAGCATAACATAGATAAAATTAGAACATGGAACACTAGTAAAGCACCTAACTAGAGCATCACTTAAACCAGAAAAGGGAAGTGTTTCTCCATCTTCTGAAACAGACTTTTCCTTTTTTTTTTTTTTAATTCTGATGGCCTACCGGGAAAATTAGAAGCGGTCTTACCACCACCTGCATCAAATAATTTTGATCACACACACCAAATGATCCCTAGAAGGATGACTCGGAACAATCTAAGTCTTAAACCGCCATTGCTAAACCGAAGACAAGGAAATTAGCCATTAAAGAAGATTGTAGGAAAGCAGCAATGAATGAGGAACTTGATGCTCTCCACTTAAACAAAACATGGGTCTTACTCCACGGCCTCCAAACACAAATGTCATGAATCTTTCGCATTAAACATAAAGAAGATGGTACTGTGGATCGATATAAGGCATTTTAAGTAGCACAAGGGTAATCTTAAATTCCAGGAATAAATAATGATAAGAGATTCAGTCCTGATAGGGGACTGATTCTGCTATGCAAAATAATAGGGAAATATTATGTTTGAATTGGTCTATGATTTGGTTTATATCTTTTGTTTTTAAAATTTAATTTTCTGTTGTAACCAACTTCTCTGTATCTCTCTCTTTTTATACCCAATGTTTCAATAATAATCAATTACAGAGGAACAAATACTTTTCATGGTATCAGAGCTTGTAGAGGTCTAACAGCCCTGAACTTTTTTTTTTCTCCTTATCAACCAAAACACGAGAGAAAATGGCCACCAATGGCAGTAACCCAAGAACCGAAAATACCACTGCTAACACCCTCAATTCTGTTCATCCCGTCACTCTTCAAATTTCCCACAAACTCACCTCAACTAATTATTTGCTGTGGAAAACGCAGCTAATTCCTCTCTTGAAAGGTCAAAGGTTGGCACATCATATAGATGCAACCATTCCTCCTCCTCCCAAAGAGTTGCCCACCGGAGCTGTTAATCCGGCATATGAAGTGTGGGAACAACAAGACCAGCAGGTCCTTAGCTGGATCATTTCATCATTGTCTGATGGAGTCCTACCTCAAGTCGTTGGAGCTGAAGCTTCAAGTGCAGCTTGGACACGGCTTGCCAAAGCTTATTCCACTGGATCTCGATCTCGAATAAGAGATCTGAAGCATCGTTTACACAATTTACGACGAGAGAATGATAGTATCTCGAGTTATTTGCAATCTGCCAAACTCATCAGTGACCAACTCACTGCTCTCCAACACCCAGTTCTTGAAGATGATCTGGTAGAAGCAATAATTGATGGCCTAGGTCCCGCATATCGTCCATTTGTGCGTGCTCTCGAAGCTCGATTGGAGTCTGTTTCATTTGATGACTTGACTGGGTTGCTTTTAAGTGAGAAAAGACAGCTTTCTCGTGAATCCTCTGTTCCATCTTTCACACCATCTGTGAACTTTTTAGCACGAAACAATGTTCGTGGTAGGGGACGTGGTCGTACCAGCTATCACCATCAGCAATCCAGTCGATCAAACACCACAACTGTTGCTCCTCTTGATGTCAGTTCCTTAACTTGCCATAACTGTAAAGGAAATGGACATATTGCAAGGCAGTGTCCATCCCCAAAAATGAACCGAAACTCCAGAAACTCCTACAAACCAGCTTCCAACGTGGCTGCTGCATCAAACTCTAGCTCGACTGATTGGCTTATTGATTCTGGTGCAACTCACCATCTAACCTCGGACCTGGGAAATCTAGCAATTCATTCAGAATATAACGGTCCAGAAGAAGTTACAGTAGGTAATGGAAACAAAAATTCCTATCTCTCATGTTGGTCATTCAAAGATTCAATTTTCTAATTCACAAGTTCAGTTTCATGATATTCTTCATGTTCCTAAAACAGTCAATAACTTGTTATCTGTATCATCTCTAACCCGCTCCAATCCTGTCTCCGTTGAGTTTTTTGCTAACCACTTTGTTTTGAAGGATTTGAAGACAAAGAGGGAGATTTATCGAGGACCGAATAAAGATGGCTTATACACCATGTCCATTCCTTCATCAGCACCGGTTTCAGTAAAAGCTTTTCAAGTTTCTCTTCCTTTGTGGCATGCTCGTTTGGGCCATGCTAATCTACCAATAATCAAGAAAACATTATCTATGAATAAAATTCCCTTTCACAATGATAAAACACAATTTCTATGTGATTCATGCTGTGTTAGCAAAGCCCATCGCCTTCCCTTTCCAAACTCAAACTTTGTTGCCAGTGGCCCGTTAGACTTGGTTTGTTCGGATGTATGGGGTCTAGCACCCATTACATCACATGATAATTGTCGATTCTATGTTCTATTTTATGATCATTACAGCAAATTTTCTTGGATTTATTTTGTGAAGTATAAATTTGAGGTGTTAAGTGTGTTCATGAAATTTCGAATGCTTGTTGAGAAGTTCTTTAATAGACCCATTAAAACCTTCCAATCAGATTGGGGAGGTGAATTTCAAGCTCTTACAAATTACTTATCCTCAAATGGTATAAATCATCGACTCTCTTGTCCTTACACACCTGAGAAAAATGGGTGTGCTGAACGCAAACACCATCATGTAGTGGAAACGGGTCTTTCGTTACTTCATCATGCTAAACTACCCAACTTATTCTGGACATATGCGTTTGAATGTGCTTTGTATGTTATCAATTGTTTACCTGTTTCTACTCTTAATTTTTATACACCATATGAAAAGCTTTTTGGTTCACCTCCTGATTATAATATGTTCAGACCATTTGGTTGTTTATGCTACCCATGGATCAAACCATATAACTCACACAAATTGCTTCCTCGATCTCGTAGATGTATTTTCCTTGGTTATAGCAAAGTTCATAAAGGATATTGTTGCTTTGACTTGATTACTGATAAACTCTTTATCTCACGACATGTTGTGTTCAATGAACAGGAGTTTCCATATCCGGAGTTAGCTCGTGAGTGTTGCCAATCAACAAAAACCAGTCAGTCTAGTTCAATGGATACAGTCACATTTCCAGCCTTCAAAGAACCATTTGTAGCCATTCCACCATCTGTAAACATCAATGAGCCACCTATATTTTCTCACCATCATCACCCGTCGAACGCTACTACAGCCAACGATTGCACCCGTGCCATAATTCCCTATGTGCCAAGAAAATAATTCATACAACAAGTTATCCAATCCACCAATACCTTACCATCAATACCACTAGCTATCGATCTCACTCAATACACCACTACCCAAACTCTGCCAGCTACCTTTAAATCCTCTCACAAAAGTGCACCTTGCTCATCACAACTTGTACCAGCATCCACCAAAACCCACAAAATGATAACCAGGACACAAACGGGAACACTAAAGCCACGAACCATGCTTGCAAATGTCCAACCTGAAACGCCCACATGCTATACACAAGCTTTCAAACATCCACAGTGGCGAGAAGCTATGCATACTGAATATAATGCTTTGATTGATAATGGAACATGGGAATTAATTCCCTCAGAAAATATCTCCAATATTGTTGGATGTCGATGGGTTTTCCGTGTTAAGTTGAAACCTGATGGCTTGGTTGATCGCTACAAGGCACGCTTAGTTGCCAAAGGGTATCATCAACGCCCTGGGCAAGAGTTTGCACAGACATTTAGTCCGGTGATAAAGCCTACAACAATTCGAGTTCTATTGTCTCTTGCTGTTTCTAAAAGATGGGTTGTTAAACAACTAGATGTCTCTAACGCTTTTTTGCATGGTAATCTTGATGAAACCGTTTACATGCAACAGCCCCCTGGATTTGTTCATCCTCAGCTTCCTAATCATGTTTGTCGCCTAAAGAAGAGCTTGTATGGACTTAAACAAGCACCAAGGATGTGGCATCGGTGCTTAACAGATGCTCTTATTGAGTTCGGATTTGTTGGGTCTAAAGCAGATTCATCTCTTTACTACCTCAGTTTTAAGGGTGAACGAATATTTTGTCTCATATATGTTGATGACATACTTGTCACAGGACCCAGTGCTTCTGCTATTTCAAAACTTATTGGTAAGCTTCAACAACGTTTTGCAATCCGTGATTTGGGACGTCTATCTTATTTCCTTGGCTTAGAAGCACATTGGAACACCCATACTCTTCTTCTAAACCAACAAAAATACATAAATGATCTCCTAGCACGTGCTCAAATGGCGGATGCCAAAGGGATCTCTGCACCTTCTTGTACATCAGCTCGGTTAAGCCAAGAAAATGGAGAATTTTTTGATGATCCCAGCCTCTATCGAAGCATTGTAGGAAGCTTACAATATGCCACTATCACCAGACCAGACATCAGTTTTTCAGTCAATAAAGTTAGCCAATTCATGCATCAACCTACAGTTACTCATTGGAAGGCTGTCAAGCGTGTGCTACGGTATCTAAAATCCACTCCTACACATGGTTTGATTTTTCATCCTGGACAGTCTCTTGATCTTTTTGGATATTCGGATGCTGATTGGGGTGGTGATCTTGATGATCGTAAGTCCACTTCTGGTTTTGCTATCTATCTTGGACCTAATTTAGTTTCCTGGTGATCACGAAAACAACGAACTGTTTCACGCTCATCCACAGAGGCAGAGTACCATGCTCTTGCCTCACTTGCTTCTGAGGTCCTCTGGCTCAAAATGCTGTTGCAGGAAATTGGATACAGCTCCACCAGTGCACCGATTCTCTGGTGTGACAACTTAGGAGTCACATACTTAACAGCAAATCCAATCTTTCATGATCGTTCAAAACACTTGGAAATAGATTTCCACTTTGTTAGAGACAAATTTGCCACAAAAGATCTTCGAGTATGTTACATTCCCACCCTTGATCAAACAGCTGATATCTTTACGAAACCATTGTCTAAAATTCGATTCTTGCATTTGCGTGACAAGCTGCTGGTTCAGCCACCATCATCTTGAGGGGGAGTGATAGGGGACTGATTCTGCTATGCAAAATAATAGGGAAATATTATGTTTGAATTGGTCTATGATTTGGTTTATATCTTTTGTATTTAAAATTTAATTTTCTGTTGTAACCAACTTCTCTGTATCTCTCTTTTTATACCCAACGTTTCAATAATAATCAATTACAGAGGAACAAATACTTTTCAAGTCCCACACTCAAACATACCGTAAAAATGCTTTTTCGCATGATAATCTAAAGGAAACAGTGTATATGGAATAACCACCATCTTTTCCATCATATGTTTGCAAGCTTCAAAGGTCTCTCTATGGACTAAAACAAGCTTCACGTGCCTAGTTTGATTTTCTTTCTCAATTTTGGCTCACTCTCTGTTTTATATGTAGCAAAGTTGATTGCTCTCTTTTTGTTTACAAAAAAGAAAGTTTTATTGTGTTATTTTTTGGTTACATGGATGATATTTTGATCCCTGGAAATAATTATGATTTTATTCAAAGTTTCGTAACTAATTTGGCTATAGAATTTTCTTTGGAAGACTTGGGTCGTCTTCATTATTTTCTTAGCATTGAGATTTATTATTTTTCTGGTGGTTTAATTCTATCTCAAAGGAAATACATCAGTGATCTCTTTCAAAGGACCAGAATGGCAAATCGTGCTCCTATCAGATTTATCAGATTTCCTATAGTTGCTAAAAAAGTTTCTCTTCCTCGTAATGATGAACTAGTTGATTCTTTCACTTTTCAAAGTGTAGTTGTAGCCCTATAATACCTCACTTTCACTCGACCTGATATTGTTTATGTTGTTCATAAAGTATGTCAACATCTTCATGCTTCTATAATGATTCATTTCATATCTGCCAAAGGCATCCTTCGTTATCTTAAAGGAACTTAATCTATTGGACTACGGTATATCTTATGAATTCAGTTAGTCTATGCGGTTTTTCAGATTCAGATTAGGCTAGGTGCAAAGAGACTAGACGAAGTACCAAGGGTTTTTGTGTCTTTCTCGGAGCAAATTGTATTTCTTGATCTTCGAAAAAGCAATCAACGGTTACTGCTTCCAACTCTGAGGCAGAATATGAGGCCATAGCTGTCATCACAGCTGAGCTCACTTGGATCTCATTTCTGCTTCGTGATATTGGGAGTTCTTTAAATAAGCCTCCAAAGCTCTTTTGTGATAATATCAATGCCTTACATCTTACAATCGATCCTAATTTTTAAGCTTGAACAAATCATATTGAACAAGACTACTGTTTTGTTTGTGAAAAGATTGCCTCTAGATATTTAATTACTCAATTTGTTCCCTCCTCTTTACAACTAGCATATGTTTTTACCAAGCCAATGTTCAAATCAGTTTGTTCTGCTTTAGTTGGCAAGATGTGTCTGTTAATGTATAAATATTTTATTTAATATTTTACACTTATCACAAATCAGAGATGTCTACTTATCATGAAGTTCTTCCCGTAGTTATCTTGTAATTCCTTAGAGTTTATGTTTATCTGTTAAGGAGAAGTCTCCTTGTACACAACTGCTACATGTAATTGTACTTATATAAGGCATTGCCTTTTACTTAATACATAAGAGAGAATTATCGTCCACCTTGCTCTGTTTATTCACTTGACATGGTATCAGAGCCCATACAAAATCCATCAAGTTAATCATGGCCCTCATCCCGTCTTCTTCTTCTTCTTCTTTTGCCACATCTACTGTTACTTCTACTCACTCCTTCTCCATAAAATTGACCTCCAAAAATTACCTCTCTTGGAAAACACAATTTACTCCTATTCTTAACTACCAAAATCTCCATGGATTTATTAATGGCACATCTCTTCCTCCCTCAAAAACCATTCCTTCTACTACTGAACCCATCACCTTTATCTCAAATCCGGAGTTCGAAACTTGGTTCAAGAAAGATCAAATGCTTCTCTCATGGATACTAGCCTCTCTTTCTGAAGAAGTGTTTCCTCTTGTAATTGGTCTTGAGTCATCATATGATGTATGGACTGCTTTAGCCAATACTTTTGGCTCCATTTCTCAAAACAGACAATTACAGCTGCATATTGAATTGCAGGATCTCAAGAAAAATGATCTTTCCGTCTCTCAATTCCTTCACAAAGCAAAATCTCTGTGTGATGAACTTGGTGCAGCTGGTCGTCCCATCTCCACTGCAGAATTTAATGCCATAATTTATCGAAATATCGGGTATGAATTTCACTCTATTATCACAGCTCTCAATCTACGCCCTGAACCTGTTAGTTTCTATGAACTGCATGGTCATTTACTTGCCCATGAAATCCTTCTTAAAGGCTCCCATGAACCAATGGCAAACTTAACTATTAAACCTTCCTCTCCTCTTCTACCAACTCCTACCTCCACTCAATTTCGTCCCAGGCCCTCTAATTCCTATTCTCAAAATCGTTATTCCAACCAAAACTCCAATTCTCGAGGGCGATCTAATCCTTGCCAAATCTGTGGATATCGAAATCACACAGCTGTGACCTGTCGCAAAAGATACATCAGAGATCAATCATCTTCTACCTCTAAACCACATCAAACCTTTGCAAATTTCTCTCATGTTCCTGGTCAGTTTTCCACCTCTGCCATTGCAAATTCTTCCACTTCTTCCACCCCTATCACCTGGTTTCCTGATACTGCAGCTAACTACCACATTACACCTCACACTCAAGCTTTAACTGCTGCTAATGAGTACTCTGGTCCCGAGCAATTGTTTGTTGGTAATGGTCAAGGGCTCCATATTTCTCACATTGGTAACAGCACTCTTCCTCATTCTGATGGTAACTTTTCTTTACAAAATATCTTATGTGTTCCTCATATCACCAAAAATCTTTTATCTGTTCAGAAATTTGCTACTGACAATTCTTGTTTCTTTGAATTTTGGCCCAAATATTTCTTAATCAAGGACCAGCAAACCAGGAAAATTTTGATGCAAGGACCCAGTGAGGATGGCGTCTACACCTTACGTGCAACCCCACCTATTGCTTCCACTGCTACTGTCTCTCTTAGTGTTGATGAATGGCATCAGCGGCTTGGTCATCCAAATCAGTCAAAAATTAATTCTCTTGTTCAGGATGGTCAAATTTCTGTTGCAGATTCTAGTCTTCATCCTTGTTCTAGTTGTCGTTTAGGAAAGTTGTCTCGTGTGTCTTTGGCCTCCAAGGAACACACTAGTTCTAGTCCTTTTGATATCATTTTTTCTGATGTTTGGGGCCCAGCTCCTGTTACTTCTAGTTTGGGTCATAAATATTTTGTTGTTTTCATTGATGATTTTACCCGGTTTACTTGGATCTATTTCTTAAAAAATAAAAGTGATGTTTTCTCTACATTCTTAATGTTTGAAAAGCTTATTGAACGTCAGTTTCATGCTAAGATCCGTGCCTTCCACTCCGATTGGGGTGGTGAGTATCAAAAACTTCACTCTCATTTCAAAACAACTGGTATTCATCATCGTATTGCATGCCCTTATACACATGAACAAAATGGTACCGCAGAACGTAAAATTCGTCATCTTGTTGACACTGCACTTACTTTACTTGCACATGCCAACCTTCCTCTCAAATACTGGAATTATGCACTTGAACAGAGTGCTATGTTGATCAATGTTTTACCTTCTGATGTCCTTCAACGAAAATCTCCTTTTCAAAAACTGTTCTCCAAAGATCCAAATTACTTAGCTTTTCAGCCTTTTGGGTGTGCTGTGTTTCCTCTGTTGCGTCCTTACAATAAACACAAATTTTCTTTTCGGTCTTCTCAATGTATTTACCTTGGTCAGAGTCCTTTTCATTCTGCTTATAGGTGTTTAGATTTCCTTAATGGTCGCATCTATTTGGCCAAGCATGTCAAATTCCATTCTATTGTCTTTCCTCTCCGCACAAATGCACATTCATCAACATCGGCAGTAACTCACTCTCCATGGTTGCATGTAAATTGGACAGATTCCTCTCACTTGGACCCTCCTGCATCTCTTGCTTCCATTCCCAAACCCACGCCCACACAACCCCCTATTATCCCACGGGTAAGCCCAGACCCAAACCCACCTCCCACCTCTACTTCCTCGCCTGCCATTCCACTTATTGTTGACCTTACTCAGTATCACTCCTTGCCCCCATCTCCTCCTCGTTCTCATCCCATGAGTCTTCGCCCCTCTACCATGCACCGCCGTCAAACCCATGCTGTTACTGTGAACTTACCAAAGGAGCCTAAAACCTTTGCACAAGCTAATAAGTGCCCACAATGGAGAGCTGCTATGCAGCATGAGATTGCTGCATTACTGCAAAATCAGACTTGGACTTTGGTTCCCCGACCCCCCAATGTTAATGTTATTGGCAACAAGTGGATATTTCGAATCAAACAAAAATCAGATGGATCCATTGAGCGATATAAAGCTCGTTTGGTGGCTAAGGGATACATTCAACAATCTGGTATTGACTACTTGAAAACCTTCTCTCCGGTGGTTAAATTTACCACTGTCCGCACGATTTTATCTCTTGCTACAATAAATAAATGGTTCACTCGTCAGCTGGATATTTCTAATGCATTTTTGCATGGGTTTCTGGATACTGATTTGTACATGGAACAGCCGGTTGGATTCATTGATTCATCTCATCCGGATCATGTTTGCCAGCTTCGTCGTTCCTTATATGGTCTTAAGCAGGCCCCTCGGGCATGGTTTCACCGGTTATCTACATTTTTACTGAGTCTTGGATTTCGGGCTTCACAAGCTGACCATTCTTTGTTCATTCTCCACCGAGGTACTGCTAAACTCTTTGTTTTAATTTATGTGGATGACATTCTTGTTACTTGCTCCAGCTCCAAAGTGCTATCCTGGTTTATGACTCAAATTCAGAAGGCTTTTCCGGTTCGGGATTTAGGCGACATCAGTTTTTTCCTTGGTATTGAAATCTCCAAGGTTGCTGATGGTCTTCTTTTATCTCAAACAAAGTACATTGATGATGTTCTTCACGCCACCTTCATGACTGATTCTAAAGGTTGCTCTACACCTATGTCTGTCTCTCCAAATCTCAGTAAACAACTGGGCACGCCTCTCTCTTCAGCTGAGGAATATCGACAAGTTGTTGGTGCTCTCCAGTACATCACTCTTACTCGACCTGACATCTCATTCAGTGTCAATAAACTAGCTCAGTTCATGCATTGCTCCACTGATGTGCATTGGCAAGCTTGCAAGCGCCTTCTTCGATACTTAAAGGACACACGCACCCTTGGTCTCCATATCTCTCACAATTCTGATTGTTCTCTCCACTGTTACTCTGACAGTGATTGGGCAGGGTGTCCAGATGACAGGCGTTCCACCAGTGGCTATCTTATTTATTTGGGAAAAAATTTGGTCTCTTGGTCCTCCAAAAAGCAACCCACGGTTGCTAGATCCTCCACCGAAAGTGAATATAAAGCACTTGCTAATACTACTGCTGAAATCATGTGGTTACGCACCCTTATTCAAGAACTTGGATGTTATTCTTCTCAACCTGCTACCTTATGGTGTGATAATATCAGTGCGATTTATTTGTGTTCTAATCCTGTATTTCATGCTCGTACCAAGCATGTCGAGATCGATTATCATTTTGTACGAGATCAACTTAAACTTGGTCTTATTCATATTCGGTTCATTAAAAGTTCTGATCAAATTGCTGATATTATGACCAAGGCTTTGAGTCAGGCACCATTCAAAACTCACTGTGACAAGCTTCGCCTTTGCAGTCCGTCGGCTCAGCTTGAGGGGGGGTGTTAATGTATAAATATTTTATTTAATATTTTACACTTATCACAAATCAGAGATGTCTACTTATCATGAAGTTCTTCCCGTAGTTATCTTGTAATTCCTTAGAGTTTATGTTTATCTGTTAAGGAGAAGTCTCCTTGTACACAACTGCTACATGTAATTGTACTTATATAAGGCATTGCCTTTTACTTAATACATAAGAGAGAATTATCATCCACCTTGCTCTGTTTATTCACTTGACAGTGTCTTCATCTCCACTCCGACTCCATCTTAAAGGAGGGTGTAAAAAATAAGATTTAGATTAAAGAATTTTAACCAAAAAAGGCAACAACAGAAATTAAGGAAAAAATCTGCAAATCAAAAAAGGAAAATATCTGCAGATCATATCACAACAGATCTGCAGATGAGTCATATCAAAAAAGCAAAATGTCTACAGCTCGGATCATAAAAGATCTGCAGATTAGATCATCAACATTCCTTATATATTTAGTCAATTATGTACTATATTTTCTTTCCTTTTCTGCAGAATTCATTGTATATTTATAGCTGTATTCTGATATGTTAATGATATGGAACAACAACTCTATCCTACTCTATTATTTCTTTTAAGTTTTATTCTTTCATAATCTTATTTTCATCAATACTATCTACAAACTATCTCATCCACATAAGGTGCAAAGGAGATGAATTAGTTCAGATCACCATTACAACGAAGGTGGACGAGGAAAAAAAAAGCAATTGAAGAAACTAAAACAACAACAACAATAATAATAATCAAACTAAAGAAGCTTCAAAATGAATTTCTTGGGTTTATATATATATAAAATTTCAGCTGACGCTGATGCATGTTTAAAAATAAAAAAAGGGATAATTCCAAGTTGGCACAGTGGTTAGCACTCAATTAAAGCTGTGAAAAAAACAAAAAGAAAGAGATGACTCTTGAAATCAGGCGAAATTAATCACGAATCAGGCATTTTGGAAGATGAAATTAATGACGAATGCACTAAAGTTTTTAGAGTCAATTTCACAGGCAATTTCACTCTTAGTCACTGAATTTACGTCTAATTATTTAAAAGTAATTAACTTATTTTTCGTAACTTAAATATCACTGAACTTATCAAATTTTTGCAGAAAAGTCATATTAACCGATTTTCAGCGATAATCCTTGTCGAAATGCTGACGTGAAATGCCTGAACACACATGACATGACACGTCAGCAGCCACGTTATCAAAAGCTGTCATATCACACGACACGTCAATACCGTACGTCATATTTCTAGATACACGTGGCCTCTTCTGGTAACGTGGTTGCTGACGTGTCATGCCACGTGTGTCCAGACATATGACGTGATGTGTCATGTCACCATTCTGACAAGAGTAATAACCGAAAATAGGTCAAGATAATTTTTCTGTAAAAAGGTGATAAGTTAAGTGACATCTAAGTCATGAAAAAAAAAGTTAATTACTTTTGGACGATTAAGCGTAAGTCTAGTGACCATAGATGAAATTGACCCAAAGTTTTTACCAAAACAAACTTTTGTACTTGCTACTTAAAATTTTACACTCTTAATAATTGAAATAAAAGAGCCTGATTTTGGAAGATAAAATATTTTAGAGCATAAAATTTCATTAATTTATTAAGTGACTATAATAAAATTTATTAGTTTAAATATAATTTTGTTAAATTTAAAAGAATTCGTTCGAAAAAAAATGAGAGATCAATTTTAAATCACTCACATTCTTGTTTCTGTTATTTATTTATTTATTTGTGGCAGTTTTCTTGGTTCTATTAGTTAACCTTAAATACATTTAAAATGGTTATAAATTGACAAGCTAATAATTTACTGAAAAGACTCTTATGAAAACAAAAGCATTGGAGTTCGATTTCACCATGGCATTCACAAGGAAGAGCGGAGGTTGAAGCTTGCCTTCTGTTAGCCCTAGCATTAGCTCAATCACGATAATGGAAAAAAGGTATCAATTCATAAAATGTAGCTAGTACTTCCATTTTGTGCAGGGGCAGTTGTAGTACTAGATGGTAACATTACTTTGTTAGTCTGCCGCTTCCTTGGTGAGGGCGGAAATAAAAAGAGTGATGGCGTTTTTGATACCAATAATATTGGTGCTAAGCCAGATGGTAAACGTGATAATATACAGGTGAATATGTATTTAACATTAATTTGTGTGTGTCTTAATAATATAATATTATTGAAATTATTATATTTCAAAGAATTGATGGTCTAATCATTAATGGCGGAGGAACCTTTGATGGACAGGGTGCTTCTTCTTGGAAATTCAATGATTGCAAAAACAAAAATGGGGATTGCACCGGCCTTCCATCTGTAAGCTATCCGTCATTGCAATTTTTCTCTAGCCCTTTTTCTTAGAAAAAGAATTTTGAAATTATTTCTTGATTTTTGTTTTTAATTGGCATTTATATGAATATTTGCAGTAAACCAAATTCCAAAGAGTAAGAAACTAGTTTGTTGTTGGATTCACATCGCTTAATTCCATGTATTTTTATTTTCATATTACAGATTGCTCTGATTTTAAAGCAGATAATCTCAATATTATTGCTCCTGGTGATGGCCCTAACGCAGATAGCATTCACTTTAGTGATACCTCTAGTATCACTGTAATTAAATGTACAATTGGAACCGGTGATTATTACATTTCCATTGAAGGAGGAGTCACTGATGCTACATGTGAGTTCCAAATATATTTTAGATGGAGGGTGAATAGAGTATTACAACTTTTTATAAACAATTAAAATAAGTAGAACAAACAGCACATTCAAATAAAGCTATAACAATAAGATGAATCCATTTCATGCATTTAACTTAAATTAATTTTATTTAATCTATTTCATATCAATTTTATTTGCTTGGAGAAACTTTTGGTGGGTAGAAAATCAATTAAACTTGCTCAATTAATTTATGTAAAAATTCAAGTTCATCTCATGGTAGAACACAAACTAGTTTTATAATATGTTTTATAGAACATGGGACAAATATAGAATAGACAAATTCAGCACTATATAAATATAGATAGTACACAAAATAAAAGAGAGTAAGGGATAGAGATATTTAACACCACGATTTATAAAGATTCGGTCTTTACCTATATTCTCTCCTTAAAATAATTTGTTTTAAAAGTTTCTCTCTTTTAATGTGACACTATTTAGCAGGCAACAGTCAAAAGCCATTTATATAAGTATCTATATCAAGTATTTCTCTCAAGTGAAAAAATAAAAAACACTTAAGTCTTTTTTTCAAGTAAAAGAATCTAAACACTTGTTAGTTTATTTCCTTAAGCTCTAACAACCTAACCTCACATTATCTAACATAGTTTTTGATAAATCTCACTACATATAATTACAATTAAAAACTATAATCATTTGAGGATATGTGATCGTGAATACTCATGATGATGAGGTGAAACTTACAGTAATATAAAGTTAAAAAAATAATTATGTTTCACTCATATGTTTAAACAGTCAAACAACTCCATTTTTATACTTAAGGAAAGATAGTGGTTAAGTGTGAAAACATTTTCAAAAATGTTTCCATAAGTAAAAGAAATATGATATAAATTACCTTAATTAAAATATAACAGCCAGAAAATTATTAAAAAATTTCTTTCCTTTTTTAAAGATATATTTATATGAAAAATTTAAGTTTAGGAAAGAATCACTTAAATATGTCAAAATGTAATTTTATTTCTTTCAATGCATTCCAATGGCTAGAAAATATTTCAAAAAATATTTTTCCATTTTCAAAGATGTAAATATGAAAAACTTAATCTAAATAAGTCAAGATATGATTTTGAAAAATTATTTTAATATAATGAATGATTTGTGTAAGTGTGTGGATTCTCAAAAATGATTTTACAATACTTTCCTAAAATATGTTGATCTTCAAAAATATATTCCAAGCATCAGGTTTGATTTTGTTCAGAGAGTCGAGCATGTGTGGCCTTGTTCTATTTTGGATAGAGCACTTGATAAAATTGATACTTCATGGACATGCATAAATCGAACCTAAAAAACTCAAAACTTTGTTAATTGAATTGTTTTCTTATTCATCAAAATTCACATAAGGCTGAGATTGCAGCCTTTTGAGTCGACATTCTCTTCCTTTTTGCTAATAACAAAACAAAAATTAACTTGTTTTACTAAGTTAAAGCTCCCCTTGAATATATGCTAAAAAACAATTTAACAACTAGATAATCAAATAATCAAACATAAATAGTTAGATATCAATTTAATGAAGATTAGCAATTATATATTCAAATCACATATATATGTAAAATCATATATGTATCTTCTCCCATACATAAAAACATATATCTTTTCCCCTTTTGTCATCAACAAAAAATGAATTCAATTAGCATACTTAGACTTTTATGAACTTCTTCACTTGCACCCTTAAATTTCTCATTACTTCTAATACTTACTTCATTCTCATTTTCTTTTTCTTTCTCAATTTTTTCATTACTTACTTGCTTCCCTTCATCAATAACTTCTCTCTCTTAAAGCACGAATATGAGATGTAGAGAATGAAACAAATGACTTTTGAAAAACCTTTTATGTAGAGAAAATAAAAATCGATGCATTAATTGAGTAATTGAAAAGGTATTTTTCAAAAATCAAAAATGGAATTTTGTTTTGGAAACAAGTGCATGAAGAATATTTAAAAAAAAAATAAAATTTTTAAAATATTCTTTTTTTAACATCCATAAATATCTAAAATATTCTTTTTTTAACATCCATAAATATCTGCCCAAAATTAGGAAAAAAACCTGGACATTAAAAATCATTAAAAACTTTCAAATATACCAGATATCCAATTAGAACACGACATACATTTAGAACACGAGATATGATTAGATCACAGAACACAGCACATATGTTGAACACAAAATGTCTATAGAACAAATATAACTGTTAAAGCATGAAAGATAAATATATAGAAAACAGAAAGACCTATTTTAGTAAATAATAGTAAAAGAGAAATTAAATATAAGATAAATTAAAATAAATTTTAGCTAAAATAGGATTACCTTTAGGATGGTTTTTCTAAAATACCCATACCTAATTCTCTTCTTATCTTGCAAAATTGCTCTTCCTTTCATGGCTTAGTGAAGATGTTAGCAAGTTAGTGTTTTGTTGAGACAAAATGCAAAGCAATATCTCCTCTTTAAACATGTTCCCTTATGAACTGATGTCTAATTTCGATATGTTTTTGTCTTTGTATGCATTACTGTATTTTTTTGTGAGATTTATTGTGTTAGTATTATCACAATAAATTGTATCTCCTTGACGTTGAACCTATAATCAATTAATTGTTATTTAATCCATAAAATCTGTACAGTACAACTTCTAACAACTATATATTCAGCTTCTGCAATTGATAGAGTAATAGAATGTTATTTTCTACTAAACTAAGAGATGAGTAATTGGCCCAACAGTTGACATACTCTAAATATGCTTTTTCTTTCAATTCTACAATCTACATAGTCAGGATCTAATAAACCAGCAAGATCAAAGCATGAATCTTTAAAATACCACAAACTTTTTTCTTAGGTTCCTAATAAATATCTTATGGATACACTTGACCACTGATAGGGCATATTTCTTTGGATTTGACTAAAATTGAGCATAAAGACAAACACTGAAGTGTATATTAGATCAAATTGCTGTCAAATAAAGTAGTAAACTAATCATTCCTTTGTAAAGCTTTTGATTCACACTTTTACCTTTCTCATCAAGATCAAATTTGATTGATGGACTCATAGGTGTGCTAAAAGGTTTGACATCCATCATTTTGATCTAGTTCAACAACTTTTAATGAACAATTGAAACAAATTAGAACAAATAATTATCTCAAATTAGAATAGAAGCATATAGAACAAATAATTATCTCAAGTTAGAATAGAAGCATATATCAAGATCATAATAAATGTATTTCACATATATTACTTAATATTTTTTTGCTCAATCATTTTCACATCAATTATACATGCATGGATGAAATTTTTGGTGGGTAATTGATCAATTACATTTTGCTAAATTAATTTATGCAAAATTTCAAGTTTATCTTGTGGTAAAATACAAACTGATTTTTACAACCTGCTTTATAGAACATGAGATAGGCATAGAATAGATGGACACAACACAATATAAATATAGATAGAGCTTGAAATAAAAGAGAGAAAGAGATAGAGATATTTGACATCGTGATTTATGGAGGTTCGGCCATTGTCTACATCCTTTACTTAGGACAATCCGTATTAAGAGTTTCTCTCTTCTAATGTGACTTTATTTAGCGGACAAAAGCCAAAAACTGACTAAAGAAGCTTTTCCTAGTTTTTCTTCCAAGTAAAAAACTCTAAAATACGTAACCCTTCTTTCCCAATACAATCACCAAAACACTTAATTCTTTTTCCCGAATAAAAGAATCCAAACACTTGCTACACTATGAGAAAATTATGAAATAGCAACGAAAAATAAATTTCGTTGCTAATTAGCAATGAAAATCAAATTATGTTGCTAAAATTGATGAAAATTTTTAGCTTTAGCAACGGAAATGGAAAATGGTTGTCTTTCGTTGCTAATATTGGAGGGAACTATAAGAGTTAAAATTATACAATGAAATTTAGCAACAGAATTGCATTTTCGTTGCTAATTTACCAACTAAAATGCAATTCTATTGTTAATTACCAACATAATATATTTTTTGTTGCTAAATTACCGACATAATCTATTTTTCATTGCTGAAATAGCACTAGAATGTATTTTCGTTTGCTATTTTAGCAACGAACAAAATTTCGTTGCTATTTTTATTTTTGCCTAGTATAAATGGTTCCCTTTTTCCTTTGTTCTTAATTTTTCCTCCTTCTCCCCCTGCCACGTCGTCTTGCTGCCCTCGCCCCCTCCCTCTCCCTCACACAGCCTAGATTTGATTGTTTAGTAATTGCTTAACATTTTCGTTGCTGTAGAATGCAATTTTTATGTAGCCTGTTTCTCCTCTCTATTTGATTTTTGAGAAACCTGTGGGAATTGAAACCTAATTAAAACTAACAATCCTTCACACTCTGCTCTGTCGAAGTTGTTGATTCAGTCCATCCACTCTCTCCCAAATAAATAAAAAGTCAAAGGGTAGCTGAAATCCTTTATCTGATAATTTTACTGAGGATCTCCAAAGCTAACGTCTCTTACAGGTAAAATCTAATCCTTTTTTCTTCATTTATTCTTTGATAATTGCCTTCTTGTTTCTGGGTTTTAGAATTTCGGAATTTGCATTTCTCGGCATTAATTAGGAAAAAAATAAGCTAAAAAATTGGTTTAAATCCGAGCTTTGTTTAATTAGAAATGTTGGGTTTCGATGAAGAAATTGATGTTTATCGTCGATTTTTGATATGTTTTGCCAGTTATCTGGGTTCTTTATGGGTGATACAAAAATTTGGAAAGTGAAATTGAAGTTGAATTCACTGGATGGCCAAGAACCATTACACACTCATCACCTCCTTGTTCATTCTCTCATTTCTTCTTACTCTTTTTCTTTTTACCAGACGCTCTCTTGAGTCTTCTCTTTCCTTTTACACAGATTTCTTCCTACAAATCAATCTTCAATTTTCCATCCCCAATTCCACCAATGATTACTCTCTCATCTTCCCAGCTTCTCAAACCCGAAAGATAACTCAGAAATTGAAGCCGAGAAGGAAGCCTCAATTTCTTATTCTGAGCTTCTAAATAAAACGATTGATTCCAATGTTCACGCTGCCCCAATCTCTGTCGGAAGTAAGGAAAACTCAGATGGCTTGTGAATCACATGACCGAACTTGGTTTCTTGAAGTCATTGTCAGAATGGATAGGTACCAATCTCAAGAAAACTGGAGAACAGGAAACGTGGGCTTTTAATCTTGAAGCTGCTATTCAGTTGTTCAATTTTTACAGGTCTATCTCTGTTACTTATGAATTGGCTTTGAAAAATGAACTCTTTTACAGGTCTAACTCGGATGAAGGCATTGCTACTTTCAGTTGGATGTAATCTCTGAAGGCTTGGTGCATTCTTTATCTTTTTGAGTTGCAGAAATCATAGGCTAAACATTCACTATTATTTAGATTTGTAGGCATAGACATCTTTTTGACTACACTTCTGCTATTGTAATCTATGAAATGTATGTTCAGGAACCAACTGCTACTGTAAGTCAGGGACATCATATACTTGTTTTGTTTTGATTTTGAAGTAAGAATTTCTTGTGATATAATGTTTGACATTTTTAATTCTTGATCAGGTGATGACAGTTCTGCAACAAGAGAAGAGGAAGTACCCTCCACATCCTTTGAGTACGATTAAGCTTGAAAAATGCACTTCACGATATTTTCGGATGAGTTCTGAACACGCCATAAAGGTAAACTCTTTGGATGTTATACTTTTTTTGAGTATAAACAGACTTATATACTTTATCAAACTGCATTTAGACTTATTAGCTTGTATATATATTAATGATTCTTTCAAGAAATGTTATTCTTGCTATAGCTTGTATATATAACAGAGGCACTTTCTTACAGTAATGTTGGTTAAGTGAGAAAGAGCTTATCAAGGAAACCACATGCAAATGGTTCTGGTGGTTATTTCATATCATTGAGCAAGCTTTCCTTACAAATCATATTTGCTTTTGGTTGAAAATTGAAGTTTGCTGTTAGCTTCTTGCATTTTTTCCCCATTTATGTAAATAACCAAAATGAGTTGTTTTATTAAGGAATCAATACATCTTGGATGAAAAAATCAAATTGACTCGAATGAATAAATGCTTTAAGTTTGTCAAAGTATTATCTATTGTCACCAATTGCACAATGCAAAATTCACATTAGCTTGCCTTTGTCTACTCTTCCAAAATTTAAGATAAGTGTTTGTCTAATGACTCAAACTGAATAAATGCTTTATGTTTGTTATAGCTATTGTCTTTTGTCTCCAATTTTAGAATGTAAAATTTACATTAGCTTGCTCCTTCTTCACTGTTCCAAACTCATCTAAGTGTTTGTCTAATGGAACAAAATACATGTTGTTGATCATGTATTTTCTGCTGGATAGTAACACCATTCTCCCTTCAAGACATAGAGAACAGGGAATTCTCTCTATCTCAATCTAAACCCTTCCTGTATGTGTTGTAAAAAGAGTAATTCTTCTAATTCCATCTTCAAGGTTGAGCCCTATCACATTATGACGACCAGGGAATTCTCTCTATCTCAATCTAAATCCTTCCTGTATGTATTGTAACTTGCAAGCATAGAGAACATATCACATATTACCTTTGAGAAATAGCATTCAAAAAATATGTGAGGAATAGTCTCTGTACTGTTATATGAAAAATATGACTGAATGATGCCCATCTACAAAGTTTGGATTTGTTACTAATCTTCCATTTGTTGCAATCCTGGATATAAAGCTTTTTCTAGGGACTTGTTTAGAGCCACATATAAGCTTTCTTGGGGATTGTTCATGGAATTCCTAAAAGGATCTCCAAGTGCTTGTGGTAGAGAAATCACCAAAAGCTTTTAACTTTCATCTGAGTTTGGCGCTCTATGGACTAATTTACCTAAAACTGAGAACAAAATTAATTTCATGCCCACAAAATGTGTTCATCCATTGGATAAGGAGCAAGCCACTTTTGCTGTCTCCAAATATCACCTACTAATGTACATTTAGGGTTGATTGTATTTTGGATGGCTGCAGCAGAAAACTTCTATGGAATTTAATGCCCATTGAGCCATAAATCATGAAAGAATGAAAACTTCTATGGAATTTAATGCCCATTGAACTCTATGCAAAATTTATTTGATAGAAAAAGACAAGTAGACTGGTATTAAAATGGATGTTGCCTTTTTCCAAGACTTCTTTACGTTTTGCTCTATACTGTCAGATATGAACACTACGGTTTCACCTGAACCTACGGTTTTTGTAAATTTCTAATTGAGCTTCACATGCATGAAGCTTCAACTTATACTTTATTGGTTGTTTGGTTTAAACTTTGTTGACCTTGTCTTTTATATAGCATAGGCTTATGTTTTGAACTTAAATTGTTGTTAGCTGGAGAATTCCAAAGAAATTATAGATTGCTCAGCTAATTCAGTATTCTTAGGTGTACTAAATTTATTTTCTTTCTTGAGCAATGGGATGCCAACTGTAATTCCATTAATACATTTATGCATAAGTGTATTTATGTACATACATGTGTTTGTGTGTATGTAATATGCATCTGTTCCCACCACCTACTCAACCATGGAAGAAATTCTCATAGTCACTCATGGTTTCACTGAGCTTTTTGGAACTATATGTTGAATGCACAATCATGAAACTTGAACTTTATATCTTTGTTTCTTAAAGTTTCTTCTTTTCTCTGGCTTTGACTTTGTAGGATGAAGAAATTAAACAACCTTAAGGAGGCGAAAAGAGAAGAGTGATGTCCGTGAACTTAGACGGGTATATCAGGCATACAAGAACTATATTGTTAAAAGTAGTGGAGATGACAGGTAAGTGAGCTCTCTGTCATGGATATCACTAATTCCTTAATTTATTTGTGTCTCTATTAGATACAATCTGCTGCTCTATTTCTGAACTAATTATTTCATGAATTAGTCATAGCGAGATGTTGATAAATGCTCATAGAATTGCTTTTGTTTTGTATGAAGTATTAAGGACACTTACGGATGCCGCTGGTCCTTAGGTCCTATTTGCTTCCCAATTTGTTGGTTTTTAAATCCCTTCCGTTTGATGATAAGAAATTAATGAATAATAGTAGATTCCATGCTTTAGTTAATAAAATTTACATATTTGATTCTCTTACTAATCTATTTGTTACATTACGAACTCATAATATCTTTTATGAAAAATTAAGCCCATATAAGTTTCTTTTTAAAATCTTATTCTTTTTGTATGGCATTCAACCTTACAATTAACAAAGGTAAAAAGCATATTTAGATCTCTAAATTATTAAGCTCATTTCTACTATTTTACTTTTAGTATTTAGTGCAAGTGTTTGGGGTTTAGATCTATGAGCTGATCATTGCTTTTTTGAAATTGCCATTTTAGATCTGCCATTTTGTTTTCTGCATTTGGCAACATTTGTTTATTTGTTAAATTTGAATATATAAACTGATGATTTCTTGTTTTTCATAGTATTGTAATTGGTGATTTGCTGAATAATTTAATAACTGCTATTTGTTTTCTGAATTTGGATCATTGTTTATTCACTTTTCATAGTTTTAATTTTTAATTATTTGTTCCTGTTGATGATTTGAACCACTTGATAGATTAGTAATGTGCTACCATTTTTGTTATTGGAGTAGAGCTTATAAACAGACTTTGAGATTTTATGGTGCCTTCTTTATCTTCCTTTTACATATGGAGAGAAGACTGTATGACAGTTTAATTTTTCTGAAAGCTGATGTATGGGATATAATGAATTTTTGATACATTTGAAATTGGAATAAATTTTCTTTGTTTTCTATGAAATGAAATAAATTTTTGATACATTTGAAATTGGACGAAAATTATGGTCCAGATCAAATGCCATTTTCCCCTTGTAGAAGAATTGAATTCTTGAGAACTCTGGAACTTGATGCATTAGAAATTTGCAGCATAGGTTTTTGCCCTAATTTGCTTGGCATTATGTCTAGTCAAGTTCTCAAATAATTCCCTTTCTGATATTATAAAGACTTGCAATATTTGTCGATTATTGTTCTCAAGAATTGCTTCCTTTATCACTATAAATTAGAATGACAACGTGATCATGGTAGTGGATTTTGCTAACGCACCATCAACTTTTTTTTATCTTAGAATTAATTAACACGATTCTTTTCTTCAAAAGTCACATGGCACAATACTTTCATTTTAATCCAAAATACACCCCAAATTATGCATTTTTAAATATGCATGCAAAGATCGACGTCCTCATTTAAATGAACTTAATTAAATTTCTGATTTATGTATGATTTATTCATTTACTATTTAATGCTTTCCTATGCATGTTTTATTCCTTTATTCTTATGATAAGGGTTATCCGATAAAAATTGTGTTATTTTAAAATAGCCAAAGAACAAAATCGCGATACTCTTTCCCTCTGAATTTTGTGTTTTCAAAAGGAAAATTGAATGCAAAAAAAATTAAAATGTTTTTTTTTTTGTTGTCTGCGCTCTTCTAGAATTTTTGGTGCTTTTAAAAGATGTCTTTTTTAAGGATTTTCATTTTCCAAAATAAAAATAAAAAAATTAATTAAGTTAAATTTAATTATGATTGTTGAAAAAAATAAAATAGAAATATAAAATATAAAAAAGAAGAAAAAAGAAAGAAAAAAAGAAATTGAGAAATAAAAAATGGAATTAGAATTAAAGAAAAAAAGAGAGTAAGAAAAAAAAAAGAGATATGAAAACGTGAAAAAAACAAAGAAAAAAAAAGTAAAAAAAAAAAGGCAAAGAAATTTAACTTAATTATATTTATCATTTTGTTTGTTTACTCACTTAAGAAAAAACGTGAAAAAGAAAGCAAAGAAAAGTAAAAAAAAAAAAGAAAAAGACAAATCAAAAAGAGAGAGAGAGAGTAAATATTGTCTTAATTATATTTATCATTTTGTTTGTTTACTCACTCATTTATTTATTCTATTTACATTTGTGTATTTTGTCTTACATGCATGGTTTAACCTCACGTGGCCCACCCATGTGTGCTTTTGTTTTTAGTCCATTTTTCTTCGTCTTTTTGTGTGCCACTGTTCATACTTGGGCCATTTGCATGTTATTCCATTTAACTTGTAAAATTACACTAATTTGACGATTTTTAGGCTTAATTCTATTTTTGTTGTTACTAAATTTATTTACTGTATATTTAGACTTTACATTAAGTTTTATTGCTATTATTATTGTTTTTATTATTTTTGTAAATATTTTACTAATTATTTTGTTCTATACTTACTTAATACACTATTTTGTTTTAACTGCATGGATTAATCACATTAGGACCCACCTTTGCATATGTCTTTATGGTTTTTTTATCCCTCACGTGTTGCACGCATGCATTTTATTTTGTCCTTTCAATTTGCATGTATTTTCTAATGTCATTGAAACCGGATCAGATAAAGAACCGACGAGATTAAAAGTTTGTGGTTCGATCGATTCAATCGAATTCAATTGAATTTTTTTTATTTTTAAAATATTATAATTATTATAATTTTTTAAATATTATTGTATAAAAATTAAAAAAATATTCATCAAACATTAAATATATGTCATAAATATTTTAATAATAAATTACAAAATATAATTTTAATTTTATTATTACAAGTGATTAATTATTAATTTTTGAATATCATATGTTATAAACATAAAAATACAATCATATCATAAAAATAATTTCATGTTTAAATGAAGTACTAAAATATAAAAACAAAAAAATATTAACCTTGCATATATGAGTATAATTATATTTAATTACAATAAATTTAAATAAATAATAAGTATATTAAACTATTAAGTGATATTTTTAGAATTTAAAATACTAATTTTTAAATAAATAAATAATAATAATTTAATATATATATGTGTGTATTTTAAATTTTTATTATTTATTTATTTGAAAATAATTAGTATTTTAAATTTTAAAGATATTACTTAATAATTTAATATACTATTACAATGATCCAAATAGATAATAAGTATATCAAATTATTAAGTGATATATTTAGAATTTAAAATATTAATTTTTTAAATAAATAAATAATAAAATTTAATATATATATATATATATAATGAATCAAGAATATAATAAATATATTAAATTATTAAGTGATATACTTAAAATTTAAAATACTAATTTTTTCAAATAAATAAATAATAAAAATTTATATGTGTGTGTGTGAAAATATATAAAAAATAATTTTTTATATATTTTAGTAAAAAATTCGGTTTTATCTGGTTCAATCCGATTTTTCGGTTCAATTCAGTTTTTGCCAATTCGGTTTTCAGTAGTTGAACGAATCAATTTATCTGTCGATTCGCAATTAAACCGGTTCAACCGTCCGGTCTGATCCGATTTTAATAACTATGGTATTTTCCATGTTTTGGCCACTGTTTCTTTTTGTTTTGCATACACGTTGGGCCAATCACTTTCCATGCTTTTATTTCTTTCATTTTCTTTTGTTTTTTTTTTTTGTTTTTTGGTTTTATTTTCTTTGGTTTACACACACTGCACCTCCTCAATTTCATTTTCTTTTACTCATCTGGACTTTACACATTTCTTATATTAATTACATTCATTTGTTTGTTCATTTATTTACTCACGGAATTAATTTTCTTTTATTTATTTCTTTATTTTATATATTTTCTTTCACCATTTTATTTTTATTTATTATAAATTTTATGTACATAATATATTTTTTATTGTGTTATTTTTAGTATGTTGTATTTATTTTTTCAAATATTTACTTTATTGCATTTCTAATTTTTTATCTTTTTCATTTTTTATTTGAGCAATTTATTTATTTTACGTGGATAGTTTGGGAGTTTAAGCCCGGAGTGCCTTGGAGAGTCATCCGGACGAATCTATTTCTTTCCTTTCATCTTTTTATTTTATTTTGGTTATTTGATTTGTTTATTTCTTTGTATTTTATTGTTTATTTGGATGTATTATTTTTGGGATGTAATAGGCAGTAATAACTAATTTTTGCACGTTAAATGATAAAATTTCACTTAAATCATTTTTACTAATTAACTGAGTTTTCTTTAATAAAAATGGACCAATGTCCAACTTTTAACCCAAAAATTCACACAATATAATAAAACCTTTTTTTTTTTTTGTAAATATGCATAAGGGAACTAATGTTCCTAATCAAAATTAACTCCTCGATTTATGTATGTATATTTATTTGTGCTTTGATGCTGTGTACAATTTGCTTATGTAATAATTTTTAAGTAAAATTTTATTTTAAGTATTTATTTATTGCTTTTTGTTTGAATGGAATGTTTACTTAAATTCTATCATTTGCATCGTGTGATAGAGGTGAGATGATTAATTCTCAAACTCAATCATAAAATAGCACATAACTAAGATGCCTAATAAGAGAGATGTTCCGAACATCAATTTCTATTTGGACATCAAAATAAGGTAGAGATTCAATTTCAAACATTTTGTTGGATAGCAACTCCATGACACTTGCTTCTTTGAGCCACTTAGTAGATGCTTTCTTGGGTTGACCGTCAGTAATAAGTAGGGTTCAATCCTTCTTATTGCGAAACGGTCAGTTTATGATTAACAGCAAGCCTCCTTCGGTCTTAGACCCTAAAAGCGGGCCTTCAAGAATCCAATAAAAAATGAGTGGCAGCTCCGACACGAGTCACAATGGCAACTCCACTGGGGACTAAATAGACCTTGCTCCGAAAAGCATCATGGTTAAGTTTTTTATAATTGGATTTTATTAATTATCCTTTTTCCTTTCTAAATTACATTTCTTGCATACATCTTAGAGCCTTAGAATTAAGTTAGGCATTCCTTTTTAGCTTCGGTGTTATCCTAAGCACGCCCAACATTCATTCAGTTTAGGAAGGTGTCAAAGAGACCCAACAACATAAGTCTAGTACTAAATGG
Organism: Excoecaria agallocha; assembly: GCA_037975025.1. NCBI lineage: Eukaryota > Viridiplantae > Streptophyta > Magnoliopsida > Malpighiales > Euphorbiaceae > Excoecaria > Excoecaria agallocha. Next base: position 4,499,482 of record CM075821.1, on the reverse strand, counting down.
TATATAAAATAGTGACCCATCGATTGTCATACTCATGATAAGCTAAACCTATTAGCAGGGCCCATGCTTGGGTAGCCCTAAAGTTTCATCACCCTTGACTAAAGCCCATGTAATGACAATAGCAACTTCCTTTAGGGTATATAACCATAATAACTTCTACTTGCTATGTGGACCTTTGTGTATTTTAGGAATGTGCCAGCCAAAGGCTGTCATGCCCTGGTGGGCCCAACCTAATCTATGTGAGTTAGTCAAAATACATATTGGTAAAACTCATATGCTTGCACTTTCAATTAGAGAGGTTATGCTGTCGGTTTTTCATTGTGCACCATACGTGTTCATCGGGTACCCTGTTGACCTATGGGCTACTCCTACCTAAGAAAGAGACTGCACGACCTCCATTGTGGGAGCAATAAGGTTGGAAGGCTATTTCTATGCTTGTATGTGGTTGTGATTGACACCTAAAATACTCATGCATAATGTGTATAATATACACATGGATCATCACGCATCATTATAATGATTGATTAATGTATTATATGTATTCTTAACATGTATTACCATACACCATATGTACCCATCATGCGTCATTATAACAATTGACTCACTCATTATATGAATCCCTAACATGCATCATGTGCCATATTATATACCATGTATCAATTAAATCACACATTATATTAGTCACATATATTATCATACCATTCCCATGCATTATGTGTATGTCACGTACCATTTGTACACCCATGTCATGCATCATAAGTATACTTAGTATACTTATGTACCATCCGTCATATGCATGCCATGCATTTCATGTATACCTAATAAATTTATGAATCATGCATCATGTTTATACCATACGCATGCATCATTATTCATCATTATAGCAATCGACTCATGCATCATTGTAACAATTGACTCATAAATCATATATATCGATCTTTAACTTGTATCATGCATCATATGCATACTATACACCAATGTATGTCTAAAATGCACCATGCACTACATGTATGCCATGTTTGCATTTTATGTATCGTATGTGTTTCATACACATGCATGCATCATTGTGACTATTGATTCATGCATTATATGACCCTCAACATGTGCCATGTATCATATGTGTATCACACATGGTATGCACGCCCACACCATACATCATGCATATACCTCTCACTTGTACATCATTCATCCTATACGTATCACTTGTATATTATGCATCATCATGAATCATTATACTAATGAAGTCACACATCATATGTATGTCATTCATGTGCATCATGCTCGTGCATCATACATTATACTCATACATCGCACCTATACATCATATGCATTCCTTGCTCATATATCTTCTGTATATTATACATCATCATGCATCATTCTAATCATGAAGTCATGGATAATATGTATGTAATTCATGTACATCATCCTCGAACATCATATGCATAATATATTCACACTCACATGCCATGTATATAATTCATATACCTCACCATATCATACATCATTCTAACCCTTCACTTTTTCAGCCATTGTAGACTATTCATCTGAGTGGTTTAGGGGCTAATTGCATTACCAAAGTTAGAAATGGCAGATGCACCATAAGCCCGTGATGAGTTAGAGAGAAGGCTGGATAGAAAGTTTTAAAAGTTTAAGGAGAGGATGCTGGCCGTAATTGAAGGAATGTTTCCACCACCTGTTGAATCTTAGCTTATAAATTAGAATGCTACTGGGGGTATTCCCTTGACAGGCATTAATCAGAGAAGGGATAACATACCTGCTCCCAAACAGGACTTTATAGAAGATGAGGAAGAGGATGAGCCAGTACTGGTAGTGAAGTGTGAGGGCCTTAGGGTCGAGAGAATACTGCATTTAAAAAGTTAAAAGAGAAAATTGAGATAATGGCCTATCTATTATTGATTGGAAGAGGATTTAACCTTGAGGACAAAGATCTAGATAGTAAAGAGTTATTGTCTCAAAGCTTCAAGATGCCTGATTTGCCTAAGTTTAATGGTACTTCAGACCCATAAGCACATGTGAAGCAATACACATTAGTAATGAAGGGAACCACTTTGACTAGGAAATTGAAGATTAAGTATTTCTGCCTCAGTTTGACAAGCCTTGCCATCGATTGGTACCACTGGTTAGATCGTAAGACCAAGAAAGATGGGGATATATTGACGGAGGAGTTTATGAAGCAGTATGACTATAACACTAGAATGCAAGTCACTTTTAAAGATCTAAAGTTGTTATGACAAAAACTTAAAGAGTCATTCCATGAATACCTTACCTGCTGGAGAAATAGAGTGATGGAGATGAAGCGAAAGCCAAACACCCCTGATCATATCAGACTCTTCATCAAGAATGCAAGTCCATACACTACAAAAAAAAAATTGATTTTACCGACGGACAAAATATCCATCGCTAAAAGAAGATATTACCGACGGATTAGCTACGGAATCACAAATGTGTCAGTAAAAATAAAAAAATTGCAAAATGGCGACGTTTTTAGCGACCAAATTGGAAAACGGTCGGTAAATTTGGCGGGAAATAGTGGCGTAAGGATATCAAAATTTTTGTTATATACCGACGTAAATACCGTCGGTAAAGAATGGCAGAATATTTTGGAACATTATTTACCGACGAAATAGCGACGGAACAGGGGAATGAATTATTGCGACGGTCATTTTCATTGGTAATCCGTCGTTATTATTTTTATTATATTTAAATAAATGTTTAAAATTTTGTTTTTTTATTTTTTTATAAAATATCATTTTTTCCAAAAAAAAGCCTAGACTAGATATTTTTTCATTTTAATTATATATAATTTTTTATGTAAAATAATTAATATATTTTAGTTATACTCCTATTTTTTAATTATATATACAAAATATTTTTTTGAATATTTAAAAAAAAAATTTGTTATATTTTGATGTGATAAGTTCAATCCATACTACGTGTATTTTTTATTATTTAAATTTAAACCAATCAATATATAAATGAATTCATGTTACCCTAAATATTTTAGGTCAAATTTAAGATTAATATACAATAATTTTTATTATAAAATAAAATTTTATTTTATTTTTAACTTAAATTTTTTATTATTATTGTGGATCGGGGAGAGAGGGAAAAGATTGGGGGGGGGGGTGAGAGCTGTTGCTGGTTCTCTTAATAAATTAATGGCTTTTATCCAAACTTTGTATAATTATGTATGCCAAGAAATTAATGGCTTTAATTAATTGATAATACCATATTAATACACAATTCATGGAGGTACTTTTATGGTTCGATAATATTAGAAATATGTAAATTTTTTCAATTGAACTTAAGCCAGTATTATTAAATTAAAGCTTATTAGTATATTTGAAACTCTTATTTTACATATATATATACACACACACACACACACATAATGTCCTTATAATACTCAATTAAATAAATGACAAATTGGACTAGCTCGTTAATGTTATATATTCGTTTAATAAATTATAATTTCAAATTTATTCACTTAATAATAAGATGAAATTAATTTTTGTGGGATAATAACTGTCAATAAAAATACTTTTCTTTTTAGATATAAGAGATTTAATTAATAGATTTTCTCATACATACACACAAAAATTAAACCAATAATATATATAGGTAAAAAAAATTATCATTAATATGTATTCAATATGTGTGTATATATGGGGATCCAAATAAAAAAATTAGGTAAATGTATTTACAAAATTATCCCTTATTTAACTTATATTGGAAAAAAGAAAAGTGGGGACATTTTTATCTTTTGAAAACCCTAATTAGGCCTTCTCTATTTGCCTTACCCTTTTTTTCTTTCCTAGGTTAGAGCCGCCACCTATATGCCTCATCCCTTCTCCATTTACCTCCTTTTAGAAATCAAAGCATTGGGCAGAGTGGTAGCAAACCAGCGGATAAAAGAAAGCTAAAGAGCGTTAGAGATTCTAGCTTATCTAAAGGGAGAAGAAAGAGCAAGAAAGCTATCCTAAAGCTTAATGATGCAGTGGAGCTGATTTCAGGTGCCATTTCATATGACGAACCTTCTCAAGTGGTCGATTTGAATTGTGAAAGTGGGATGAGCAGCTTTATATATTGCTGTTGGCAGTCTTGAAGACCGCTGTTGATTGATGGAGTAAGGTGTGTGCTCTTTTTCTTGTCTTTTTTATGGGGTTGAATATCGTTGCTTGGAACTGCCAGGGGGAAGGTGCTAGGGATTTTTTGCTTAATGTTAGAAACTTGATCAGATTGTATAAAGTTTCTGTTTTAATTTTTATTGAAACTAAGATTAGTGAGAGAAATGCTAATATAGTTATTAAGAAGCTTGGTTTTTCTCACTTAAGAATCTAAATTACACTGTTTTCATTAGGAACGCATAAAGTCCCATGAAATAGCTAATCATAATAAACTTAAATATATATTATGGGTTTAGGTACAAGCATGATGTGTACGATTGGACATGGCAGCAATGTAATATTCCAAATTCTGTCAACATTACCACATCATCAACTATTGAGACGCAGAGCAACAATGATTCCTATAGAGTCCCTGTTGAAGTGTTGAGAACAGCGACGAAGTCAAAGTCTCCGCTTGATCCATTAAATTTCACTTATGAACCTGTTTGTACCACATGCAATTTTTATGTGGGCTTTTACTTTGCTGAAATTGAAGATCTACTCACCGATCCAAGAAGTTTCACCATTACTTTAAATAACGTCAACTACCGGGAGTTCATGCCCTTGATATTGATTCTACGCCAACCACCATATGCTTCAGTAATCCAGTTAAAGGGCTGGTCACATTTTCTATTGATTTTGCATCCACATCTTCCCAAGAAACCATCCTCAACACCTTCGAGATCCTCAGAGAATTTTAGCTCCCTAAATCCACTACACAGTCAATGGATGGTGCATTTTCTCATTTCTATTTGGCAAACCAAATTTGAAGTCTTTTGATTGAACAAATTTGATAATTGCATCATTCATTTAATGATCATAATTGGAGGAATTGGTTTCGCAGTCAAGATTACTTAAAATAACTTTGGATGAAAGAAGAATGCTTGACATGGTTTTGAAGAACTGTGAAGAATGGGAGCAGGTTGCCTGCTGTACATTACAGGAAGCAGGGTGCATATTAGGTACAGGTTATATTGGTCATTGACCAGTTGATGACCTTACTTCAAGAATCTTTTAATAATTTAAAGTTTTCATTGTTTTTAATAATGTTCTAAGTATATTTAGTGTTAAGTTTTATGTTTTTGGCATTGTAATTTACACAATATTTGTATAGATTTTATATAACTTTTTGTATTAAGTATTTTTGATATATATTAAAATTATTAATTAATACATATATTGAATTTATATTTTATACTTTTATATTGACTTTATTGTGTTTAATTTAGGATTTATAAATAGTAAATATATAATTTCGCAAAAAATTAAAAAAATATATATGTTACCGACAAATTACTGATAGAAAATCTGTCGCTGCTATTCCAATAATTTACCGACGAAAATATCCATCGCTGTTTATACTAAAATAAATTAATAATTTATTCATTAAATATTACCGATGGTTTACCGACAACATTTTTCATCGGTAGACGGTCAATGCAATGAAACATCCGACAAATTTTAAATAAAATTACCAACGGAAAGTTTTTTATAAACTCGTCGGTAAATTCGTTGGTAATATTTACTGATGAAATTTTCTGCTAGTAATTTGGTACCTACGAGCATTTTACCGACGGATACATTCCATCGGTAAACTAATAAAAAATCATCGGTAAGGTCATTTACCGTCGGTAAAATCACAAATCTATCGGTAAAAATTCATCGGTAAAATGCATTTTTTTGTAGTGATACCTAAGAGATGGATTGAAAATGAAAGGGCTTTAAAGACTGGAAATCTCTCAAGGACATCGCCATTAAAGCTGAGGGGAAATATTTGGAAGAAAGGGCTCGAGCTATGAATTTAGAAAGAAGCAACCATGGAAACAACCAGAAAGATAAAAACTTAAGTGGGGGCAATGATGAGGTTACAAAAGTTTTAGCCACAAGAACAAAGAGGAATTATTATACTGTCATAGGTAAACCGCTGTCTTGGTACCTTACTCATCTCAATAGGCAAGGGAAGTTACAACCATTACAACAAAACTAACCATGAGCCAAGGGAAACTTAGACACAAAACTGATTGGTATTATGCTTATCACTAGCACACAGGGCATATAACTGATTATTGTTGTCCCTTAAGAGATTGTATTCAGGATTTAGTTGACACTCAGTAGGCACCGATCCCAAAGGGGGAGGATTAAGTCTCCCTTTACAAGCTCTTTATCATCACCAACCTTAGAAGGATCATCCAGTTGGAATAGCTTTTTTTATGATGTAATAACTTATTTATTTGCATGATATGAACTTTCTTTTAATTGCGTTAATGATATGATGTAATAAGTGTCCTTGAACTAAGACACTTATTTATTTCCTTTTAATTGCGTTAATCATATGATGTAATAAGTGTCCTTGAACTAAGACACTTATTTATTTCCTTTTAATTGCGTTAATGATATGAACATTCTTTATGTTTGCAATGTCTCATTTATTTGCATCATCAATGGCATTAATCATAGCTTATTTCTAAGACATTAATTCGATAAACATTGCTCCACTTGATCTCAAGAAAAGAAAAACATCTTGATTGCATCCATTATGACTTCTAAAGTGAGGTAAATTTAAGAGATAAAAAAAGAAAAAAAAGAAAGGAAGAAACAAAAAGAAAAAAAAAAAGAAAAAAAGATTATGCCACTACATAGGGTGTCAAATGCCTTTCTGCAAGAGTTAATGGGAAGCAAGCTATGAAGTACCCTTACTATGAGCTCGACATGTCTTCGCTGTTATTTCCTTTTGCTATCATGACAATGCAAGAAAAGTCTTATATCATATTTAAAGGCAAGTATCAGTAACCTATTGGTTTTTCCATTACGAATCCTAATATCAAAAGGGATACTCTATCTCACCAACCACACTATCCTTAAAGGATGCTTTTTGAGCCATTATTGCTAGTTACTTTAGAAAGTGTGGGTTGTCATGAGGTTAGAATGGAATACAGCTTAAGCTAAAATTAAAATTCTATTATAGCTGTCACTATTCATTTGAGCCATAACTAAAAAGACTCCTTAGTAAGAGAAATATACACAGGCTGAACACACCAAAGGTTATAAGACTGACATTGACAACAAGGAAATATTGGACAAAACAACAAACACTGATGACAATGTAAAATTTTGGAAAGATACAGAACACAAATAGATGTTTTGATGACCTTAATAATAGTTTTCCTCATATTGGTGCCAATCTGTAGAGTAATGACATAGCCATTGGAAGGTGTACAAAATCCAGTTGAGATCATAGTATAAAACTAAAGCACACTGAAAGAGACTTGGCTTAGAAGATTGTTTAACTTCCAGTAATAAGCGAAAGAGTTATACTATGGATGACATAGTAAAGGACAATACGCCTTATGATACCAATTTATTGCGACAAGAACATTTCAACAGGAGCATTGATTGTAAATCTGTGGATAATATAGTGAGGGTCAATATACCTGTAACACCCTTACTGTAACGGTCTTATCGGACAGGCAGTCGGTCAAATTTTTTTTTTTTATAGCAATCAATAAGCATAAGTAACTTTCATTATTCAATGACCTATAACTGTTCAGAAATCACTATGCATTTAATAAAATTTTGGCAATATAACGGCTATATTCTTAGCTAGCCCCCTGAAAAGCAAACATTTACACAGCCTCTCAGAGGTACAACAGTTTATATCAATCATATACAACATCCATAGTTATTCTCAAGCAACACTTATATATCATTCATTCCATACCATTCCTTATCCCCATACTACCATAATTAATACATAATGTGATCATAGCTACAATATTCTCTTCATATACAAACATAATAGGGATATATATATATATCTGTATATACATGCCACAAAAACAATCCTTTTTAACTTTTTGGCTTCAAATTTTTTTCCTCCTTTGTGTACCCATGCTCCAGACTAGCTGTACCTGCACGCAGTAATTTTACGTGCTGAGCATTAAACATGCCCAGCGGTGACTAAAAATCATAGTATTTCCCTATAATATAAATGTATTAATAATTTTAACTTAAGTGGCTTATTATCGATTTTTCTTATCTAAAAGCAATATTTATTTTATGAATGACTAATTTTCTGTTCAATTCATAAATCCTCTTATATTTTCAAGTTAATCCTTAAACTTTTCATTTATTACAAAAATACCCCTTTTTACTCTATTAATTACTAGTTTACCCTTTTAGTCCTTATTTTCTTATCTTACCTTATTAGTTAACTTATAATTTACCCCTTAATCCTTAATTTAAACTTTTTCATGTAAAATTACATTTTAGTCCTCTAACTTTATACCGTTGACTTTTTACCCAATTAATTGACTAATTTACCATTTTACCCTTAATATTTATTTCTTTTATTACTTTTATCAATTAATCTTACCCTTTTAATCAAATTACCATTTTACCCCTAACTTTTAAATTCTTTTCATTTTAGTCCTTTTTCATATAAAACTTTCATTTTAACTTATCTTTCACACTTTTAACATTTTCTTATCAATATGCCCCTAGTACAGACCCGGCAGAAAACTCTCAGACCGGATATGCGGGACGTGGACCCCACAGGACCACAACAGAATGAGAAATGACCTCCAAGAATCATTTCTCATATAACATATGACATGTGACAGTACGTATGATAAATATACTATGGAGATCAGTGATCCGTCCATAGTAAAGCAAGTCGCCATGACCTGCACCGCGGTATATGTATCCCTATGGCCAGCCAATTATATCCCGAACTAGGTTTTACTGCCTGACTCTTTCTAAGGGCACATATTTTCTTAATTTCTTACTTTTCATTACTTGTCAATACAGTGTCAATACTTTATTATTACAGTCAATCTTATTTAAACATATTACGAAATATTTTACAGTAATTCACCATATAATCAATAAATTATGCCATAATTCATTCAAATTTCACATTTTTCAACTAATACCTAATTAATATTTATTCCGAAAATATTCATTTAATTCCCATAAATTCTATAAAAATTCATAATCATTAATTTTCATTAGTATTGACATTAGGAAGCTTAAAACAACTAAAATCATCAAATCTCACACTAGTTTCTTAGGAAATACCATTCGGCCAAACCTATAGCTCTCTCATATCATTGGTTTTTCTTTCATTTAAAGTTTTTAATAGGCTTATATGACTCCTAAATGCATGAATATAACAATAATTTCAATTATATCACAATACATAAAAATTTTCTTAAGAAACCTAAAGGAATTTCATTAATTTAATTGGGAAATAAAAGGATTTATTAGTCACACACCTTTTTATTTGGATTAGCCTTGCCTAGGCTTCCTTTCCTTTCCCTTTAGCTTGAGAACTTTGCTCCTCTTCTTGAAATCCTTAACAAACCGAAATTTCAATCCATTATAACTCAATTATTTTGGCTTCAAATGCTAAATTTAACAGAAAAAATGAACTCTAGGCACCCAAAACTAGTAGTAGGCACCTAAAAACCAAAGAAAAAGCCATGAATTCATATACCTAATTTTGACACCTAAGCTTTAGCTCTAAATTTCTCTTGCTTTTCTTCTTTGAATCAAGGATTGGAGCTGATGAAGGCAATCTAGAGAGGCTGAAATCACTTTAGGAGGCTTTTATTTGGTGAGAATTGGTGAAGAAATGAAAGCAAAAGAGAGGAATTTAAGAGATATACAATTCGGCCACCAAGAGGGAAGAAGAAGAGAGGAGTTGCCGTTGGAGATTTCTGGAGAATTTCACCTTATATAGGTCTTCTAATTGGGCTATGGTCTGGGCTTTAAGTGGGCCATACACTATTTATTAGTTTAGGCCCAAAAATTACCTATTTTAAGCCCTAATTAATTTCTCTCACTTACCAACTTCAATTTTCTTCAAATTTGATTCCATTATTCATATCATATCAAAAATAGGCTACCCATAAAATTTCAGCCCAATCCGAGTTCGTTTTGGGTCCGATTCAATTTTATCGGTCCAATTAAATCATATCGATCTGATTCCAAAAATACCAGTGTGGCCAAAAAATTTACTTTTTGCCACAAAAATAATCTACATATTATTTTATGCATACATATAATTTTTGATAATTTTTAGACTTCATTTGCTATTTTTAGTAACTAAAACGGTCAAAAATTCGATTAAAAATCATAATTCCTAATTTTCTCGGTTTTCGTTCTTTTGGCTTTTGGAGGCCTATTTAACCTCAATTTTACTTCAAATTTCAACCCCGAACTACTCGTGACTAGTACTTTCCAATAGTACAATAAAAATTTTTCCACTTCCGGGTATCATTTCAGCCCGAAGACACTATTCACTGTCGGAAAGCACTATTCACGATCAGTCCGACGTTGAGACCATTACAATTCTCCCCTACTAAAAATAAATTTCGTCCTCGAAATTTACCTGATTCGAAAAGTAGAGGATACTGCTGCCTCATGGTCGCTTCTGGTTCCCAAGTGGCTTCCTCTACATTATGATGGTGCCATAGGACCTTTACCAATGGAACCTGCTTGTTTCTCAGCTGTTTAATCTCCCTAGCTAGGATTCTCACCGGTCTTTCCTCATATGTCATATCAGATTGTACTTGAATATCTGCTGGTGTAATGACATGGTTAGGGTCAGATCTGTACCTCCTGAGCATGGATACATGGAACACATCGTGAATCTTTTCCAGCTCTGAAGGTAGCTTCAAACGATAAGCTACTGGACCTACTTGCTGAAGTACCTCGTAGGGACCAATAAACCTTGGACTCAACTTTCCTTTCTTACCAAATCTCAAGATTTTTTTCCATGGAGATACTTTCAGAAAAACTTTATCTCCAACCTGAAATTCAATGTCTTTTCTCTTTAAATCTGCATAAGATTTCTGTCGGTCCATGGCTTCTTTCAATCGGCCTTTGATAATTCGCACCTTTTCTTCTGAATCACGAATTAAGTCCGATCCGATCAATTTCTTTTCATTCAACTCTGTCCAACATAGAGGAGTCTTGCATTTTCTTCCATATAAAGCCTCAAAAGGAGCCATCTTTATACTGGATTGATAACTATTGTTGTAGGCAAATTCTGTAAGAGGCAGATATTTTTCCCAATTATTACCAAACTCTAGTACACAGCATCGTAGCATATCCTCCAGAATCTGAATTACTCTCTCTGACTGACCATCTGACTGGGGGTGAAAAGCTGTACTGAAGTGGAGTCTGGTACCCAAAGCTTCCTGAAGACTCTTCCAGAAATGAGAAGTAAATCTAGGATCCCTGTCTGAAATAATAGAGGATGGTACTCCATGAAGTCTCACTATCTCATTAATATAAATCTCTGCCAATCTGGTTAAAGGATAATCCATTCGGACTGGCAAGAAGTGAGCAGATTTGGTGAGTCGATCAATAATCACCCAAATAGCATCATGTTTCTTTTGAGTGACAGGCAATCCCGAAACAAAATCTATAGTAACTCTGTCCCATTTCCACTCCGGTATCAAGATGGGATGAAGTAATCCAGAAGGAACCTGATGTTCAGCCTTTACTTGTTGACATATTAAGCACTTCCTTACAAATTCTGTCACATCCCGCTTCATTCCTGGCCACCAATAATAAAGTTTCAAATCCTGGTACATCTTGTTACCTCCAGGATGCATAGCATAACTGCTATGGTGTGCCTCTGTAAGGATGTTCTTCTTCAGTTCTTCCTGATCTGGTACACAAAGTCTTTTCTTGTAGCAAAGGCTTCCATCTTCATTTAGAGAATAATCTCTTTCGTTGCCATTCTTTATCTTTTCCATAATAGTTTTCAATCGATCATCCTCTTTCTGAGCCATTTTCACTTGATGCACAAAATCTGGTTTCAATTGCAATTCCGCCAACAAAGCTCCGTCTGATGTCATACTTAAACTAATATTCAAAGCTCGAAGAGCTGCAATCAAAACTATTAGTCAATTACCTATATCACTTACCTATATCAATTCATTTGAAATCATTTACTTTACCTGTCATAAATTTTCTGCTAAGTGCATCAGCCACCACGTTAGCCTTTCCTGGATGGTAGTCAATAAAACAATCATAGTCTTTTATCAACTCCAACCAACGTCTCTGTCGGAGGTTAAGTTCTCTTTGAGTGAGTAAGTATTTCAGACTCTTGTGATCAGTATAAATATAACATTTCGCACCATACAAGTAGTGCCTCCATATCTTCAATGCAAAGACAATAGCTGCTAGCTCCAGATCATGAGTAGGATAATTCTTCTCGTGAGTCTTAAGTTGTCGGGAGGCATAAGCAATCACCTTGCCTTCCTGCATCAAAACGCAGCCTAAACCATTTCTGGAGGCGTCACTGTGAATCACAAAATCCTTGCCTGGTTCGGGTTGAGTGAGAATAGGAGCTTCTGTTAGCATACTTTAAAGTTTCTCAAAACATTCCTGGCATTTATCAGTCCACACAAATTTGATGTTCTTCTGCAATAATCGAGTCAGTGGAACTGCAATAGTGGAGAAACTCTTTATAAACCTCCTGTAATATCCGGCTAACCCCAGAAAACTTCTCACTTCTGTCACATTTGTAGGTGGTTTTCATTGGAGAATTGCTTCAATCTTTGATGGATCCACCTTAATACCTTCCGCAGAAATCACGTGACCTAAGAAAGATACTTCATTCAACCAGAAGTCACATTTACTGAACTTAGCATACAATTGCTTCTCTCTCAAGGTCTGTAGAACAATTCGCAGATGTTTATCATGTTCTTCTGGTGTCCTTAAATATACCAGAATGTCATCGATGAAGACCACTACAAATTGATCCAAATAAGGATGAAAAACTCTATTCATCAGATCCATGAAGGCAGCCGGTGCATTTGTAAGTCCGAACGGCATGACCAGAAACTCATAATGGCCATATCGAGTACGAAAAGCAGTTTTTGGTACATCTGCAGCTTTTACTCCCATTTGATAATAGCCTGATCTCAAGTCAATCTTTGAAAATACACTTGCTCCTTTCAGCTGGTCAAACAAGTCTTCAATCCGAGGAAGAGGGTATTTGTTCTTTATGGTGACTTTATTCAGCTGTCTGTAGTCTATGCATAGCCTAAGCGTCCCATCCTTCTTTTTAACAAACAGGACTGGTGCTCCCCAGGGAGAAACACTAGGTCTTATAAATCCCTTATCAAGCAGTTCCTGTAACTGAATCTTTAATTCTTTTAACTCTGCCGGTGCCATTCTGTAAGGAGCAATGGATATGGGTGCAGTGCCTAGGGCAACCTCAATAGAAAATTCTACCTCCCTGTCAGGTGGCAACCCTGGTAGCTCATCAGGAAACACATCTGGAAAATCTCTGACAGTGGGTACTTCTGACACTTTTAGGCTATCTTTCTTTGCTTCCACTGCATAACATAAGTAGGTTATACATCCTTTCCTGATCAACCTCTTAGCTGCAGTAGCTGATATCACATCAGACAAATAATTATGTCGCACACCAACCACTGTAATTTCTCGATCGTCTTCAAGCTTTAACGTGACCCTTTTTCTTTTACAATCAACAGTCGTTTGATGGGCGGATAGCCAATCCATCCCCAGAATCACATCGAATTCATGGAAGGGCAACTCAATAAGATTTGCCAGGAAAACATGTCCCTGGGCACTAATAGGACACTGTCTGTATATCTTATTTACTACCACGCTATGCCCCAGAGGATTACTCACCAAGATATCCTGGTCCAAGCATGCCTCTTTCATCCCCTTATCCCGAGCTAATGCAGTACTAATATAGGAATGAGTCAAACCAGGATCAATCAAAGCATGAACTGAATCAGATAATAGGAGAAATGTACCTACTATCACATCCGGAGCATCCTCCTCCTCTCTGGCTCTGACAGCATAAGTCTGGGCTGCAGATCTCCTCTGACTCTGAGATGACTGACCCGCTGGTCTCGAGGCTGATGTGATGGGAGCTGCTCCCCTACCACGACCTCTCGGTGCAGAGGACCCAGTACCTGACGCTGGAGATGCAACTGAAGCAATCGGTAATGCCGGACAATCTTTGATCTGATGCTCCCTGGACCCACAGTGAAAACATGCTCCAGTCTGAAATCTGCACTCTCCATAATGAAATTTGCCACAATAATCACAAGCTGGAGCTATCCCACTGTCTCTATCTCGAGGAGTGCTGGCAGCTGGTGTAGCTGAACCTCTGCCACGAGTAGCACTACCCCGACCTCGTCCTGCTGGAACTGGTGGACGACTCTGAGGTGTAAAGGATCCCTTTGATTTCTTACTTTGATCCCCCTTTCCACTTGACTGCCCTTGTTTTCTCTTTTGCTGAAAACGTGCCTGCCTCTCAGCCTGTTCATTCTGGATGGTCTCTAACTTAATAGATGCCTCCACCATGGCCCTCAAAGTGGGGTACTGCTGAGTCCCTATAATCTGTCGGAGCTCGGTGTGCAACCCCCTCTCAAATCTCAGTCGCAGCTTCTCATCTGTAGTCTGACTTTTATCAAGATAAGCACTCAAGCGCTCAAACTCGCGCTCATATTCTGCCACTGATCTGTTGCCTTGTCGAAGCCTCCAGAAGGCATCTTGCATAGCCAACTTGTATTCTGACCCAACATATTTCAATTCAAACTGAGACACAAAGTAATCCCAAGTCAACTGATCCGCTGGGATATTCCTCCTAACTGAATCCCACCAAATAAAAGCTGGTCCTTGCAGTAAGGCAACTATACCTTCCAGCTTCTCTTCTGCTGAACTGTTGGTGATTTCAAAAAGCCTCTTTATCTTAAACAACCAATTTTCAGCCTGAGACGGTGTCAAAGGATCCATTCCAGAGAAGTCTTCAGCTCCCAACCTTTTTAACCGTTCCAGAATGGGTCTTCTTTTAGGTGGAGCTGGCTGGACTTGAACAACTGTCTGAGAAGACTGTGCTGGTCTCGCTTGCAGTCGTTGCTGGATATATTCAGCCATAAGATCAAGGAAGTCTGGCTGTGGAGGTAGGGGTGGCACTGCTGAAGGAGAAACCTGTGGTTGTGGTGCCTCCTGCTGTCCAGTACCTATCGAAGCTTCACTTTCACCATCCCCCACCTGTCTATCTCGCTCAGATGACATCTTTACACTATAAAACAAAAAGGAGCAGGTACACATTAGATTTTCACTAAACTTCATCACTTGTAATTGGCATGTATATATAGATATAGGAATTTAAATCATACTTATTCCCACTCCGATCTTAGGACCGACTAAACCAATGCTCTGATACCACAAAATGTAACACCCTTACTGTAACGGTCTTATCGGACAGGCAGTCGGTCAAATTTTTTTTTTTTAGCAATCAATAAGCATAAGTAACTTTCATTATTCAATGACCTATAACTGTTCAGAAATCACTATGCATTTAATAAAATTTTGGCAATATAACGGCTATATTCTTAGCTAGCCCCCTGAAAAGCAAACATTTACACAGCCTCTCAAAGGCACAACAGTTTATATCAATCATATACCACATCCACAGTTATTCTCAAGCAACACTTATATATCATTCATTCCATACTATTCCTTATCCCCATACTACCATAATTAATACATAATGTGATCATAGCTACAATATTCTCTTCATATACAAACATAATAGGGATATATATATATATATCTGTATATACATGCCACAAAAAAAATCCTTTTTAACTTTTTGGCTTCAAATTTTTTTTCCTCCTTTGTGTACCCATGCTCCAGACTAGCTGTACCTGCACGCAGTAATTTTACGTGCTGAGCATTAAACATGCCCAGCGGTGACTAAAAATCATAGTATTTCCCTATAATATAAATGTATTAATAATTTTAACTTAAGTGGCTTATTATCGATTTTTCTTATCTAAAAGCAATATTTATTTTATGAATGACTAATTTTCTGTTCAATTCATAAATCCTCTTATATTTTCAAGTTAATCCTTAAACTTTTCATTTATTACAAAAATACCCCTTTTTACTCTATTAATTACTAGTTTACCCTTTTAGTCCTTATTTTCTTATCTTACCTTATTAGTTAACTTATAATTTACCCTTTAATCCTTAATTTAAACTTTTTCATGTAAAATTACATTTTAGTCCTCTAACTTTATACCGTTGACTTTTTACCCAATTAATTGACTAATTTACCATTTTACCCTTAATATTTATTTCTTTTATTACTTTTATCAATTAATCTTACCCTTTTAGTCAAATTACCATTTTACCCCTAACTTTTAAATTCTTTTCATTTTAGTCCTTTTTCATATAAAACTTTCATTTTAACTTATCTTTCACACTTTTAACATTTTCTTATCAATATGCCCCTAGTACAGACCCGGCAGAAAACTCTCAGACCGGATATGCGGGACGTGGACCCCACAGGGCCACAACAGAATGAGAAATGACCTCCAAGAATCATTTCTCATATAACATATGACATGTGACAGTACGTATGATAAATATACTATGGAGATCAGTGATCCGTC
Source organism: Excoecaria agallocha (assembly GCA_037975025.1). Lineage (NCBI taxonomy): Eukaryota > Viridiplantae > Streptophyta > Magnoliopsida > Malpighiales > Euphorbiaceae > Excoecaria > Excoecaria agallocha. The sequence continues at coordinate 4,482,837 of CM075821.1, read as the reverse complement.
CATAGTAAAGCAAGTCGCCATGACCTGCACCGCGGTATATGTATCCCTATGGCCAGCCAATTATATCCCGAACTAGGTTTTACTGCCTGACTCTTTCTAAGGGCACATATTTTCTTAATTTCTTACTTTTCATTACTTGTCAATACAGTGTCAATACTTTATTATTACAGTCAATCTTATTTACACATATTACGAAATATTTTGCAGTAATTCACCATATAATCAATAAATTATGCCATAATTCATTCAAATTTTACATTTTTCAACTAATACCTAATTAATATTTATTCCGAAAATATTCATTTAATTCCCATAAATTCTATAAAAATTCATAATCATTAATTTTCATTAGTATTGACATTAGGAAGCTTAAAACCACTAAAATAATCAAATCTCACACTAGTTTCTTAGGAAATACCATTCGGCCAAACCTATAGCTCTCTCATATCATTGGTTTTTCTTTCATTTAAAGTTTTTAATAGGCTTATATGACTCCTAAATGCATGAATATAACAATAATTTCAATTATATCACAATACATAAAAATTTTCTTAAGAAACCTAAAGGAATTTCATTAATTTAATTGGGAAATAAAAGGATTTATTAGTCACACACCTTTTTATTTGGATTAGCCTTGCCTAGGCTTCCTTTCCTTTCCCTTTAGCTTGAGAACTTTGCTCCTCTTCTTGAAATCCTTAACAAACCGAAATTTCAATCCATTATAACTCAATTATTTTGGCTTCAAATGCTAAATTTAACAGAAAAAATGAACTCTAGGCACCCAAAACTAGTAGTAGGCACCTAAAAACCAAAGAAAAATCCATGAATTCATATACCTAATTTTGACACCTAAGCTTTAGCTCTAAATTTCTCTTGCTTTTCTTCTTTGAATCAAGGATTGGAGCTGATGAAGGCAATCTAGAGAGGCTGAAATCACTTTAGGAGGCTTTGATTTGGTGAGAATTGGTGAAGAAATGAAAGCAAAAGAGAGGAATTAAAGAGATATACAATTCGGCCACCAAGAGGGAAGAAGAAGAGAGGAGTTGCCATTGGAGATTTCTGGAGAATTTCACCTTATATAGGTCTTCTAATTGGGCTATGGTCTGGGCTTTAAGTGGGCCTTACACTATTTATTAGTTTAGGCCCAAAAATTACCTATTTTAAGCCCTAATTAATTTCTCTCACTTAACAACTTCAATTTTCTTCAAATTTGATTCCATTATTCATATCATATCAAAAATAGGCTACCCATAAAATTTCAGCCCAATCGGAGTTCGTTTTGGGTCCGATTCAATTTTATCGGTCCAATTAAATCATATCGATCTGATTCCAAAAATACCAGTGTGGCCAAAAAATTTACTTTTTGCCACAAAAATAATCTACATATTATTTTATGCATACATATAATTTTTGATAATTTTTAGACTTCATTTGATATTTTTAGTAACTAAAACGGTCAAAAATTCGATTAAAAATCCTAATTCCTAATTTTCTCGATTTTCGTTCTTTTGGCTTTTGGAGGCCTATTTAACCTCAATTTTACTTTAAATTTCAACTCCGAACTACTCATGACTAGTACTTTCCAATAGTCCAATAAAAATTTTTCCACTTCCGGGTATCATTTTAGCCCGGAGACACTATTCACTGTCGGAAAGCACTATTCACGATCAGTCCGACGTTGAGACCATTACAATACCTTATGGTGTATAGCTATTATCCTAAAAGCTTTTCAGCAGAAGCATCGACTACATAAACATTTAGGCATCCCGACAGTTAATGCATTTATAAAAAAATAGAAAAAGCCCCGCAGGTTGGAAAAAAAAGGCGGCCATGCTAAAATTCGCCATGTACACCACTAGGGTGAGAATCTAAAAATTTGCCTTGGGAAAAAATTAAAGGTTGAGAGAAAATATTCAAACAAGAAAACCTGAAAAGGGCTAATTGATAAAAAAAGTTGGATGCATACAAAATGTCACTTCTTGAGATTAAATGGAATCAATGTTTTTGCATTACATGTCTGGTTATGATTACTATCATCACATACGTAGACGTAGATGAGAATGCATGTATAAATTAAGCATAAGTATGATTAATCGATTAAAAGAGACATATGACACGTACAAGGACACATGTTAAGGTGCATTTTGGGAGTGAAAATCCTAAAAAAATAATAAAAAAACAAAAAGAAAGAGGCCATTAGAGATGAAAACTATAACTGGCTCTCAAAGCAAAAGTTAGGCTAAATGACAAGGTGAAAACATGGAAATAGGTAGTCTATTCTAAAAAAAAAGAATAAAAGCCCTTGGAATGGGTTAGATCTATTCCAGGAAAAAGTTAGGCATAGGATTATGTGAAAATCCCTAATAAGACGCATTTCCTATTAAGAAAAACTAGTGTGAAAACCCACAAGGGGAACACTACCTTTAAAATAATGACCTGGAGCAATAAGGATTTATTAAATAGAAAGGCAATAGAATCAAACTATCAATCACCCCTAATTCACTTGGATGAATAAATTTTCCTGCAGTTTGTATATCCTATGCATTCCATTGTACATAGCTCTTTTGCATACACTACACGAGCATAACTCTTTGTATACATTCCATTCTTTACATACATTTCATGCACAATAATCCTTTATATATACTCTTACACCTATAAAAAAAACAAAAGAAAAAAGAAGGAAGCACAAATAGGTCTCTTAAGTAAAGATCGACATACTAATCTCCTTCAATCAACGCCACAAGCATTCAGCTTAATCATCACCCCACAATAAGAGGCAAGCCAATAAGCCTCTATTCACATAATGCTCCCAAGAGTTGGGATAATTTTCAATCACCTCAAAATGCGAGATGATATTTTGCATGCTCGAGTCAGAAGCAACCAGGTAATATTCTCCATTGTGAACGATAAAATAGCAAGCTAACTATCTGCTTTCTATGTAGGCCCGCAGGTCTCAACCACGTGCTATTAAGTCCTTTTTCAAGGCATTTCTAGTCTCTCAGTGAGCATTAAGTCTTTAAGTCCTATTTCAAGGCATTTTGAGTCTCTCAGTAAGCATTAAGTCTTTAAGTCCCTTTTTAAGGCATTTCAGTCTCTCAACGAGCATTAAGTCTTTAAGTAATTTTTTCAAGGCATTTCGAGTCTCTATGAGAGCATTGAGTCTTTAAGTCCTTTTTTAAGGCATTTCAAGTCTTTTATGGAGCATTGAGTCTTTAAGCCCTTTTTAAGGCATTTTGAATCTCTTAACAAGCATTGAGTCTTTAAGTCATTTTTAAAAGGCATTTCGAGTCTCTTAGCGAGCATTGATTCTTTAAGTCCTTTTTCAAGGCATTTGGAGTCTCTTAGCGAACATTGAGTCTTCAAGTCCCTTTTCAAGGCATTTCGAGTCTCTTAATGAGCATTAAATCTTTAAGTTTTTTTTCAAGGCATTTCGAGTCTTTTAGCGATCATTAAGTCTTTAAGTCCTTTTAAGGCATTTTGAGTCTCTTAGCGAGCATTAATTCTTTAAGTCCTTTTTAAAGGCATTTCGAGTTTTTAAGCGAGTATTAAGTCTTTAAGTACTTTTTAAGGCATTTCGAGCCTCTTAGTGAGCATTAAGTCTTTAAGTCATTTTTTAAAGCATTTCGAGTCTCTTAGTAAGCATTAAGCATTAAGTCCTTTGTCAAGGCATTTTGAATCTCTCAGGCGACAAAGTCCTTTCAACGGGCGATGAAATCCTTTTATAGGCGATATGCTGGGGACAATTACTAAAGGATGGTCGTCCTACTCAAAGACAAATCTAAATCTCTATAAGGCACTAATTGGACAATTAGAGACTGGCTACCTTCAATGAAGTTAGTCTCAAACTTTGATTCTCCATACGCTAGGTGCTAGTTAGAAACTTTAAATGATAATTCAATTAGAGATTCACTGTCTCAGGAACCTCCTCAATGGGATATCTCTTTGAGAAGGGATAATGTGCCTACCAGGAATACTAGCCAACGTAAAGGTCGGTCCATAACGAACAACATTGAAACACTACTTAAAACTTATTTAATTTTGTAGGTCAAACAACTTGACACCAATCAGTCTCCATCAAGTCATCTCGATTCTGCATGCCCCAAACGCTAATCAAACGCATTCAAATTACTTGATTCTGTATGTCCCAGGTGCTAATTAGTCTTTATCAAGTCGTTGTGATTTTGCATACCCTAGGCGCTAATCAGATGCATTCAAATAACCTGATTTTGCATGCCCTTAGCGCTAATCAGAGTTAATCAACTTGTCCCAATTTTGCATGCGCCAGGCGCTAATCGGACAGTCAATCCAGGGTTAATATATTGATAAACTAATGTTAACTACCTATACCAGGGTTAACGCGTCGATAAACTGACGATAACTACCTAATCAAGAGACTCACTACCTCAAAAAAAGATGGTATGCATCTTCAAATCGACTAGAGATTCGCTGCCTCAGATGGTACGCATCTTTTATCAAATAAGAGATTTGCTGCCTCAGATGGTACACATCTCCAAATCAACAAGTGATTTACTACCTCAGAAGGTACGCGTCTTTAAGAGATTCACTGCTTCAAATGATACGTGTCTTTAATCAAATAAGAGATTTGCTGCCTCAAATATGCGTCTTTAATCAACCAATAAGGAGACCACAGCTACCTCAGGTACGTGTCTCTAACTCTTTACTCTGAGCTTTAGCTGACCTAGATACTAGTGCATTAGCTTTCCTAAACTTAGGGACAACTGTAGATACTGGGTCTTGAGACGGCTTCTGATTAGTGTTACCCAATAAAGATTGTTGCTCCAAAATAGCCAAAGATTAGAATCACGATACTCTCTCTCTCTCTGAATTTTATATTTTCAAAATGAAAATTAATTTAAAAAAATAAAAAATTTTTTTATCTACTCTCTTCTGAAATTTTCGGTACTTTTAAAAGAGGTCATTTTTAGGGATTTTTTTCTAAAATAAAAATAAAAAAATAATTAAGTTAAATTAAATTATAATTATTGAAAAAATAATAAAAATAAAGTAGAAATATAAAATGTAAAAAAGAAGAGAAACGAAAGAAAAAAGAAATTGAGAAATAAAAAATGGCGTTAGAATTAAAGAAAAAAAAAAGAAAGTAAGATAAAGAAAGAGATAAGAAAACGTGAAAAAAAAAAAGCAAAGAAAAGTAAAAACAAGAAAAAGACAAAAAAAAAAAAAAGGGCAGATGGAAGGTGGGACACGGCAAACCTACTGTATAAAAAGAAAAATAAAACCTAAGCTGGGGGAGGCGGCCAATTGACGAGCAACAAGAGAAAATAATAACCTAAAAAGAGAGGGGCGGCGGCACTAAGGAGCAAAAACAAAAACAAAGAACCGATAATATTGAAATTCCGTGATTCGATCGATTCAATCGAATTTAATTAATTTTTTTTATTTTTAAAATATTATAATTATTATAATTTTTTAAATATTATTATATAAAAATTAAAAAATATTAATTAAATATTAAATATATATCATAAATATTTTAATAATAAGTTACAAAATATAATTTTAATTTTATTATGACAAGTGATTAATTATTAATTTTTAAATATCATATATTAGAAATATAAAAATACAATTATATTATGAAAATAATTTTATATTTAGATGGAGTACTAATGAAATAAATATAAAAAATATTAACCTTACATATATGAGTATAATTATATTTAATTATAATAAATTCAAATAGATAATAAATATATTAAATTATTAAATGGTATACTTAAAATTTAAATAGTATATATATATAACTGTGTGTGGAAAATATACCAAAAAAATGATTCTTTACATTTTTTAGCAAAAAAATCCAGTTTTTTTATTCAATCCGGTTTTTTCGGTTTAATTCGATTTTTTATCAATTCGGTTTTCAATAATTGAATCAACCAGCTTGCATATCAGTTCTCAATAAAACTGATTCAATCGGCAGATCCGGTTTTAATAACTATGAGCAAAAACACAAGCACCCACACACACACACAAAATCATACATAAAAAACCATTTTTCCTTTAATTTTCCATCAAAAATCAAGAAAAGCAAGGAGTAAGAGAGTAATTTTCAAGATCAGATTTTCTTGATTTTGGGCCAATACACTCCAAGGGTAATAATATTCAATTGCCTCTCAATCCCATTTAAATTAATTTTGATTTATGTGTAATAAATTTGTGTGATTGTTATTTTTATTTTTGTTCTTGATTTTAGTTGTTTAATTTTGTATTTATTGTGATTTGTTGTTATTTTTAATTCATTAATCAATAAAAATCATAGAGAGTAATTTGAGTCAATAGGTTCATTTCGTGTCAATTAATTCATTATTTTCTTTTCTATTAATTTGGTTTCTTTCATTTGTTTAATTTTTTATTAAGCATATAATTCAATATTTAACATTAATTTATTTCATATCATATTTATGTAATTTATTGTATATCATTGATTTTACTGTTAATGCTAGTTTTATTTATTGTATTTATATTTGTTTTATTATTTTATTAGTTAAATATTGCCTTAATTATATTTATCATTTTGTTTGTTTACTCATTCATTTATTTATTCTATTTACATTTGTGTATTTTGTCTTATATACATGGTTTAACCTCACGTGGCCCACCCATGCATGCTTTTGTTTTTAGTCCATTTTTATTCATCTTTTTGTATGCCACTGTTCATACTTGGGTCATTTGCATGTTATTCCACTTAACTTGTAAAATTACACTAATTTGACGATTTTTAGGCTTAATTCTAATTTTGTTGTTACTAAATTTATTGCTATTATTATTGTTTTTTATAATTTTTATATTTTTTGTAAATATTTCACTAATTATCTCGTTCTATACTTACTTAATACACTATTTTGTTTTAAATGCATGGATTAATCACATTAGGACCCACCTTTGCATCTGTCTTCATGGTTTTTTATGCCTCACGTGTTGCATGCATGCATTTTATTTTGTTCTTTCATTTTGCATGTATTTTCCATGTTTTGGCCATTGTTTCTTTTTGTTTTGCATACACGTTGGGCCAATCACTTTTCATGCTTTTATTTCTTTCATTTTCTTTGGTTTGCAGACACTGCACCTCCTCAATTTCATTTTCTTTTATTCATCTGGACTTCATACATTTTAATTACATTCATTTGTTTGTTCATTTATTTACTCACTATGTCCAACTTTTAACCCAAAAATTCACACAATATAATAAATCCTTTTTTTTGTAACTCAAATGGATCGTATGGTGGTTCAGATGGATCGCATGTAACCCAGATGTAGATTAATTTATTTAACCTATTTTTTAATGAAATTAATATTTTATATAATAACGTGATCCAAAAATACTGCAATAAAAAAATATTGATCCAAATGTGTTGGATAGTACAAATGGATCGGATGGCCTAAATGGGTTGCATGTAGCATGAATATATATCAATCTATTTTTTAATTAAATTTACACTCAATATAATGTGATGTTAAAAATACTGTGGTAAAAAACATAATGGCTCAAATATGTCAAGAGATCCAAATGGATCGGATGGTAGCCCAAATGGGCCAAAACGTACATTAATCCATTTTTTGATGGAAGTAACTCTCTATATATTATATTTACTAACATAAATATTGGATATACAAATTAACAAACAAAATGTTATTCACCGATTAAAGAACATGTAATACCTTGTATTTAACAAACACCCTACTATTTCCAAACTGCCTTTGCATGTTCATTTTCCTGAACTTGTGCCTGCTTTTAATTTCTCCTTTAGCTTTATTTATATAAAAAGGATGATCATAAAAAGGATTATCTCTGATAATAAAAAATTTTATAATCATTAACAATGAATCAAGTCTTCTAGCAATTATCAATTCAAATAGCTGACAATTACGTGGACTATCAACCATAAAAAATAAAACCTACATATTGTGATCTATAGCGTTCCAAATCCACAAGGCAGACAACTGAAAGCTTCTTGCTTAATTGTTTTGCTCCCCAGTCTTCCCCCTGTCTCCACTGCAGCAGTAGAAGTGAGGCAGTTTAACCCTACCACAACTCCTGAATCCAGAAATCATACACACAATGAGTTGGAAACAATCAAATATGAATATTTCTCAACTTAAGAAGGTCCCAGTATTAATGATGAAACGCACAGTTCATTACTTGAAAATCATAAAACCTGCTGAAATCAACTTGTGCGGTAGTAGACTTTCAGTTATTTTTATCACTCTCTACATAACTCTCATGCTTTCTGTCTCTCCTTTTTAACAAAGAAGCAACTCATCAACCATGGATAAAATGCCAAAATTGGAAGACAGATATGTTGCTTCTTAGTTACTAGTAAAATACCAAAATAAAAACTTAGTAACACTATAAAACTTTGTTATAATTGATTGGCTCATATTATCTTTCTTTAATAAATTTCAGCTTTATCTGATAAAAGAAAAAAAAGTTTCAGCAATCTTTAATTTCTCAATAGCTATGCATTTTCCAAATTCCAGTGTCTTCATCAAGAAAGGCATCTAAATATCAGCTTAAAATCAATACCCATAAAACCAATTAGATAGAGATTAGATGGTTTTGTCATATCCAAAAAAAACAATACCCAGCTTAAAATCATAAAGCATATAATCACTCAAATGGTTCTATCATACCAGAATTATAAAGACAAACAATTGAAATTAAAAATTATCTATGAAGCATGTTACAAACTCTCAAAAGTAAAAGATGTAATGTCTTGCAGATTAATAATAACACCACCATTTGTTAGAGGTTTCAGCAAATTTTAGGAACATTTAGAAGTTTTGAACTTAATCCAAAGTATGCAACACATAAAACATTCTTACTCTTATGCCCCATAATTTGGCTCTTATAAGCGCAAAATTATGGTCATTCAGCCTCTCTACATACGTATATCTATGATAAAGATCCAATATTCATCTGAAGTTCTTCAATAAACATAACTAACTGGAAATGCCCAAACAAGGTAAAAAATGCAATATCCAGCTAAAAAAATGTCAAAAACTGGCAAACAGAAACACATTCAACCAAGAATAAGCTAATGCAGCACACAACACCTTAACAATAGCAAGATCTAAAAATAAAATCAGCTATATGCATGCGTGACCAAGTTCTACAAGTTTGTGAATGTAAGCTCTAAAGAGAAAAGAGAGTCCGTACGATACAAAGTCATCAGTGAGATCAGGGACAAGAATGGTGTATGAGAGTATAATGCCACTCACTTCTCATTAATGATTATAAGTATATATACAGCAATACACTACATGGAACAGAGGAAGTAACAGAGGTGTACAAGGAAACAAATACAACATGATAGAGTTTGACATGGAGTCTACTGCAGCGTGTCCATCGCGAGAGAGTCCAAGATAGAGAAGAACTCTACCTCTTATACTCCCCCGCAAGCTAAAGAGGGAGGGAACGAACTCTTAGCTTGTCTCGAAGAAGCTGAAAACGGTTTTTGTATAGAGCTTTAGTAAAAATGTCAGCTATCTGGTCCATGGTGGAAATGTATCGGACAACAAGAGCTTTAGACTTCACCTGATCATGAACAAAATAGAAGTCAATCTCCAAATGTTTGCTATGACGATGAAACACAGGATTAGCAGTGAGGTAGACGGCACTGAAATTGTCACACCAAAGCACAGGAGGCTTAGTCATAGGGAACCCAAGCTCCAGAAGTAGCATAAGAAGCCAACTGAGCTCAGACGTAGTAGAAGCAATGGACCTGTATTCAGCCTTTGTGGAGGAGCGAGACACAGTGCGTTGTTTGCGAGATGACCAGGAGATAAGACAGGAACCAAGAAACATGGCAAACCCAGTTGTCGACTTCCTATTATCAGGACAACCTCCCCAATCCGCATCCGAGAAGCAATGTAACTGAGATAAATCAATTTTAGAGAAAAATAATCCATGATCCAGTGTACCCTTTAAGTACCGTAAGATGGGTTTAACAGCACTCCAATGATGGACAGTAGGAGCATGCATATACTGGGACACTTTGTTAACAACAAAAAAGGAGATGTCTAGTCTTGTAAAGGTGAGGTATTGGAGGCTGCCAACAACACTCCAATAATGGCTAGGATCTAAAAAGGCATCACCATCACCCAGAGCTAGCTTATATATGGGATGGGCTGGAGAGGAGACATATTTGCTCGCAAACATGTTGGACCTTGCAAGAATGTCTTTACTATATTTGGACTGAGTGAGAAGTAAGCAGCCATTAGACCATACTACTTCAATACCCAAAAAATAGGAAAGGGTGCCCATGTTATGAATAGCAAATTATTTTTCAAGAAAGGTAATTAACTTATTGAGAAGCATGGGATCATTTCCTATTAAGAGGAGATCATCAACATAAATGAGACAATATAACCGGACATCACCTGAAATGAAGTAGTACAATGAGCAATCGGTTTTGGAGCCAATAAACCCAAAGGGCTGCAAGGAGGTGGTGAGCTTCTCATGCCACATACGTGGGGCTTGCTTAAGGCCATATAAGGACTTCTTCAGCTTACAAACAAACTAAGGATAGGAAGGATCTTCAAATCCTGGCAGTTGTGCCATATAGACCTCCTCATGAAGATCACCATGTAAGAAGGCGTTGGAAACATCGAGTTGTAGGACCCGCTAGCCAAGTGAGGCAGCCAAGGTGAGAATTAATCGAATGTTTGTAGGCTTAACCACCGGACTGAAGGTCTCAGTGAAATCAATGCCCGATCTTTGATGAAAGCCTTTAGCCACTAACCGAGCTTTGTGATGATCAATAGAACCATCAATAGACCACGTGTGAGGAAGGCTTAATGGGACACGTGACCACGTGTAAAAATGCAATAGGAAAGACGTGGCCACGTGCTGAAGACTCCCATTTCGCGAAGGATTTTCTCGAGCTTCCTGATTTAGCAGAGTTTGCTTCCTATTTAATTTTGGAGTTTGAGAAGGGATCCACGACATCTTTGGCCTATAAATAGTAGTTTGAAACACAAGAGAAAGGGAGGAAAAAAATCCAATCTTGGAATTAAGCTTAGTTTATTTTACGTGGTTTTTCTGTTTTTATTTTTTTCTTTTCAACTTTGTTTTAGTTTTTAAATATGTTTAGGAAGTAGTTTTTCTTCTTTTGCTAATGGATTCTTGAAAACTTATATTTTCATTGTTATGACTTTATTTTGAGCTTAATTTCAATATCGGTTGATTATTTCTTTGTTTTAAGCATATTCTTATCTTTGATTGTGTTGAGATTGATTGTTGGTTTATTGAATAAATAACTAAAAATTGGTTTTGACATAGTTAATGATTTGCATGTTCTTGGGTTAACTCTTTAATATTTATGCATGATTATTATCCGAAATATGAGATAATTATGTGTTAATTTTATTGGTTAATACTAAGAGAGGAAGAACTAAGAATAGGTGAAAGTTAAATCTCTTGAAAAAGGCTTTAATAGACATTTAGGAGGATTAATTCAGACTTTTATGCTAAGTGTTGAATTGTTCTGAATAAGAGAATTTTAATACTTGGAATGATAATCTTGAGTAAAGTTATCTGGTTTTATTTATCTAAATTCTTCATAATCACTGGTGTTCCTTTTGAATTTAAGTCATTACAATGAAAGTTAAGGTGGATAGTTTCTTTAGCAAGAGAATTTCAGTTATTATTTTGATTTTAATTCATGTTAGTTTAATTTTAGCTTTTATTTTATTTCATTGTTTATTTTGTTTAATTTTTGCTTTTAAATCAAAAACATTTGGGAAACAATCTCAGATTAATTTAATTCATACATAGATATTATACTTAGCAATCCATGTTTCCTTGGTACGATATTTTAGGGTTTTAATTTATATTTTTCTGTATTACTAGCCGATCTAGTACACTTGCGCTTGGGCTGAGTGGTACAGAGATAATATGAGGGAGCTCCTTTTCAGCCTTGCGCTTGGGCTGAGTGGTACAGCCAGTTTCCATAGCACTATAGTAAAGTAAATGCGTCATCTAAACAAGTAAAACATAAATCAGAATCTGAAACAAAAAATTGGAACTTGAAAGTGTGAATTGGAGGAGAAGAAAACAAGCAAAGAAAAATTGAGGACCAAGAGAGAGTGTAGAGGTTGGAGGCGACAGGATGATGAACGGCAGCCAGCTTCCTAAACGGTGGAGAAGGACAGAGGCAGCGAGCAGGAGATTTGGATGGAGAAAGAGAACCTTTTTTTTTCAGAAATCATGATTTTGAGAGCAGATTGGAATGGGCAGGCTTTGGCAAACTGATGAATTTGGAAGAGGCCCATTGGGCAAATCCAAATGGGTTGAGGCTACAATGGGTAATTTTTGGGTTTGCCTAATATACATTTTTTTTTGAGTTAGGTTGGGTTTAAGTCATTTTTTTACGAAATTTTGAATTTGGGCCAATTTTGCTAGGCATATCATTTTATTCTTAAGAAATTGGTACTTTCTCTATTATATCAATAAAAAGGGAATTATATATATATATCCTTAGAAAAAAAATTTGTTAATTTATAGAGCATATCTGAAAAGTTTATATGCCTTTAATTAGTTTGTTATGGATTTTTTTGTTTATTTATTTTAAGTATTGTTATTTCCGGTGGTAAATTTGAGTCAGTCACATAATAGTAAAGGTAATTTTACCCAAAAACGTACTTAAAAGGGGACATAAGGTATGGCAGTGGTTGCTGGGGCCAAAGTGGCCCCTAAAGGAAAAAGTGGCTGGGTAGGCAGAGGTGAAAAAATGTTTGCTCAGGCTGTTCCAATGGTGAACCAGGTGGGATGTTCAAATCAGGAAAAAGATTCATTGTGTAAGATAAGTTTCATGCTTATCGCACCAAAAGTTAAACACATCTCATCTCATTCATTGGTGACTATTCAGTAAACAAAGGTTGCCTGAGAATAAGAGAATCTGGTGAAGGTTCATACAAGAAACACTCTGACTATCAAGTTAGATAGTATGTGAAAGAAAAGGGATGAAATGCTAAGTGTGGGAAAAATCATACCTAAACTTGTGAATTGTTGAGTTATTTATAGTACTATTGGCCTTGAATGCTCATTGAAGCTAAGGTAATTAATGACTCCTCATTGATTTTTTGATTTGTTATGAAAGTACAAGAATTGCACAGTTATAGAAGTTATAGAAATTCCAAGAATTGTAATGTTTCAGCTCAATTTCGGACCCTGGCATGTGGATCCGAGCAATTTCGTTCAATCTGGTGAACCAAACTACTTATGGAACTTGGTTATCAAATAGTTTTATTCTAAGTTCAATGATATTGAATGAAATTAACCATATAATATGATTAAGAGTAAAACTTGAATTCTCCATATAATATGCAGCCTTTACAATACCGGCTACTGCCAACCCTACTGTTCATGTTCAGCTAATATGCAGTACAAGACACAAACCTATATTTTTAAGCGATTCAAAATTCTAATAAATCCCCATCCACCAATATAATCTACAATTTTTTAAGCTATTTGAGAGGAGCCCTAAGTATTTTTCTAATATGCACTCGCCATTATGACAATATATATTTAAATGTATTAGAATATTTTAATCATGTGTACCAATTTTTAATTTTTTATTTTTTAAAGGAATCCCAATTAACACGCATGTATGATAAATGTGCAAATAGCAACTTACCTACTGAATTTCTTTGTCACTATTATTGCTATAATTAAGACAGCTGTCAATGGGATAACCAAAAATATATTTATTTATTCAATAAGATCACCGGATGGTTTACTTTTGTTTTTCGCCTAATAAAAACAAAGTTTATGGTTTTAAAATGATTTAAAAAAATACAAAATTTATAAATGTGAATGGCGATTTTAGAGGCCATACAGTAATTTATTATATATTTTTTAAAGGAAGTCTATAAGTACGTAACGAACTCTAGAAAAGAGGGAAAAAAAAGAAAAAAGACAAATATCCAACTAAATGGCTTATTCATCACTGTTGTTTCTCATTCTTCTTCTCCTGTTGCCTTTAATTTTTCATCTAAAGAAACGAAAAGCTTTCAGAAAAAAGAACCATCCTCCGGGCCCTCCTGGGCTTCCAATTGTTGGGAATTTGCATCAACTTGGTGCATTGCCGTACTTTGTTCCAATTTTCCAAGAAATATGGAGATGTGATGCTTTTAAATCTTGGTTACGTACCCACTCTTATTGTCTCTTCATTAGAAGCAGCAAAAGAAATCCTGAAAACCCATGATCTCAAAACTTGCAGCAGACCTCTTTTAACTGGTACTGGCTGTTAAAAAAATAGAACCTGTTTACTGTCACAAGCTTCTCTCACGAAAACAGAGAGGTAAAAAAAAAACAAAGAGCAATATTATCAAACAGGTTATAGACGCCAAAAAATAGAGCTGAAAAGATAATCTTTATTGAACAATCAGACCCCAATTAAATAGACAACAAAGATAACAGAATGCCTATTCTCTAGGCACATTCAAAACAAACTAACAGATAACTCCTACAAATAAGAGATGCTTTGGACCAAGTAAATCACTAACACAAGACACGTACACATGAAATACCACTATCACAAGACACGAAGACATGTAATCCCACTATCACAAGACACAAAACACTAATAACTTAAACAAATAAACATACCCAATTTCTGCATTATATTTTAACACTCCCCCATAATGCAGAATTTTACAACACCCAACAAATTTCTCAAGTACTCAAACTTTGCTAAAGGAAGCGCCTTAGTGAATATATCTGCCATCTGCTCATTTGTGTTGCAATATCTTATATTTATACTTCCATCTGCAACCAATTCTCTTATGAAATGATGCCGAGTATCAATGTGTCTTGAACGGCTGTGATACACTGGATTCTTTGTCATAGCAATGGTGGACTGATTGTCACAAAAAATAGTTGCTCCAGATTGCTTTTGCTTCATATCATTGAGAATTCGTTGTAACCAAACTGCTTGACAAGCTGCTGAAGAAATAGCCATATACTCAGCTTCTGATGAGGATAAAGCAGTAGAAGGCTGCTTTTTTGAACTCCAACAAACAGCTCCTGAACCCAAATTGAAAACATAGCCTGTTGTACTCTTTCGATCATCAAGTGACCCTGCCCAATCACTATCAGAAAAACCACACAACTGAAAATTGTTAGTATTATTGTACCAAATCCCATGAGTGCTAGTTCCCTTCAAATATCTAAGCACTCTTCTAGCAGCACCATAGTGAATTCTACTGGGATTTTGCATGAACCGAGACAACATACTAGCTGCTTGCATGATATCAGGCCTGCTGTTGGTTAACTACAAGAGACTTCCAATCAAACTTCGATAATTGTGTGCATCAGCTCCTTCACTTCCATCTGCTAAGCTGAATTTTTGGTTGGAATTGAGTGGAGTCTTCACAGGATTGCAATCTTGCATCTTAAACTTCACGAGTAAATCTTTGACATATTTCTCTTGTGAGAGAAAAATTCCAGCTCCATTTTGAGTCACCTCAAGTCCCAAAAAATAGCTCATTAACCCCAAATCAGTCATCTCAAACTCTTTGACCATCATCCTTTTAAAATCCTCCATCAAGGCAACATTATTAGTTGTGTAAATCAAATCATCCACATATAAACACACAATAAGTACCTCATCAGTGCTGTTGGATTTGACATACAAATTTGGTTCACTTGAACTTTTTTGAAGTCCAATCTTGTTGAAATATCCATCAATTCTTGAGTACCAAGCCCTTGGTGTTTGCTTTAGTCCATACAATGCCTTTTTTAGCCGATAAACCTTCTTTTCTTGCCCTTTCATTTCATAACCTGCTGGTTGTTCCACAAACACTTTCTCATCCAAAACACCATGTAAAAATGCAGATTTGACATCAAATTGATAGACATGCCATTTATGATGAGCAGCAATAGATAAAATTGTGCGCACCGTGTCAAATCTTGCTACAGGTGCAAAAGTATCTTCGAAATCAATACCTTCTCGCTGCATATAGCCTCGTGCCACCAGCCGTGCCTTATATTTTTGTATTGAGCCATCCGGTCTAAATTTGAGCTTGTAAACCCATTTTAATCCAACTTTCTCTTTATCATTTGGTAAGTTAACAAGCTCCTAAGTGTCATGCTTCTCCAAGGCCTTGATTTCGTCATCCATTACCGCACACCACTCTTTGATCTGCACAGCGTCTTCAAAGCAGGTTGGTTCCTTAACTTCAACAAATTGACACCTTTCTGTTTGTTCATAAATCTCCTTTAAGGGACGCCATTTCTTCAGTGGAGTTGATGAGGAGCTAGAACCATGAGCTAAAGTTGAAGTTGTGGAGTTGCTGGAATTTGGTGAAGTTGCTGAAGAAGATGGAGATATTGGAGTTGAAATTGGTGAAGGAGAAACATGATCATCATCAGAAGTTTCAGCAACTGGAAATTCAGCATTGAAATCTTGACTAATTGTTGAATTTTCCTGCTCATTAGTCCAATTCCATGCACCTTTCTCATCAAATAGAACATCACGACTAACAATAAGTTTATTAGTCAAGGGATCATATAGGTGATACCCTTTAGTTTCAGCACTATACCCAACAAATATACATTTGATACTGTTATCATCAAGTTTATGCCTCTTTTGAGAAGGTATAAGTGCATAAGAAATGCAGCCAAAAACTTTAAAATGTGATACCTTTGGTTTCCAACCATGCCATGCTTCAAATGGTGTTTGATGGTGTAGTGCTATTGTTGGGCTTCGATTTAGAATATAGGTTGCTGTGTGGACTGCTTCTGCCCAAAAATATTTAGGTAGATCTTTTGCCTTCATCAAGCTTTTTGCCATCTCAACAAGACTTTTATTTTTTCTTTCCGCCATGCCATTTTGTTGCGGTGTGTAGTTGGTTGTCAATTGCCTCAAGATTCCAAATTCAGCACAAAAATTGTCAAACTCATTTGAAAGAAATTCACCACCACGATCTGTCCTTAGAATCTTCAAAGAATGCCCACTCTGCTTTTCAACACAGCTTTTAAACTTCTTGAAAATAGGCAAAGCTTCAGATTTTTCTTTGGCAAAATAAACCCATGTAAACCTGCTATAGTCATCAACAAACACAATAAAGTAAATATTATTGTTGAGAGAAGGGATTCTCATTGGTCCACACACGTCTGCATGCACAAGTTCCACATGTTTTGATGCCCTTCTTGCTTGCTTTTTAGGAAAAACCTCCCTATGTTGTTTCCCAAAAACACAGCTTTCACAAATTTCTTCAACTCCCTGAACTTGAGGAATGCCATCAACTAAATTTTGATTAGATAAATATTGCAAGCTTCTGAAATTTAAATGTCCATACCGATGGTGCCACAACCAATTCTTATCTTCCAAAGAAGCTTTAAAAGCATGCTGGTCACTGCTAAGATAAAGAGGAAAAATGTTGTTTTTGGCCATTGGTGCTTTAAACAATAGTTTTTCCTTGCTTGAATCTAGAAAAACAGAACAAGAAATGTTCTAAAAAACAAGTGAGTATCCCTCTCTTAAAAATTGGCCCACACTTAATAAATTAAAGTCAAGAAGAGGAACATAGAGAACATCTTTAATGCAATTGTTGTGAATTTGCACGTCACCCTTTCCTTGTGCTTCACGAACTACTCCATCTCCCATTTTTACAGTGGTTTGTATTGACTTATCTAGGTTGGCAAAAACATCCAGATTTGCCGTCATATGATTGCTGCAACCGCTATCCATGAACCAAATATTTGGGGAAGACACCGTTGATGAATAGCAAGCGAGAAATAGACTATCACTATCATCATTTGCTACTTGTTCAACAAACTTTGCATGCTTACCAAGCTTTTCCTTCTCGTGTTTTTCCTTCAACCTGCAATACTTTTCAATATGGCCCACTTTATTACAGTAATAACATTGAAATTTTTGAGGTTCACCAGATTTTCCTTCCTCATTGGAACTCTGATTGCGGCTACCGGATCGTCCACCACCTCTGCCACCTTGCTTGCCTCTATAACCATGATCTCTTTTGTTAGAAGTTCCAGAGTTATTGCTTCTATTGCCTGTCTCGCCTTTAGAGAGTTGTAGCTTGGCATAAAAAACATTCTCTACAACACTCTGATCGTCATAACACTTCATTCTATCGGCATGAGAATGCAAGGATCCTAGCAGCTCATCAACAGTCATCTCGCTTGAATCATTCGCTTCTTCAATGGCAGCTACTATATGCTCAAATTTCCTAGGCAAGCTCCTTAGGATTTTCTCAATCACCTTTTGTTCAGTCACGTCTTCACCATATTTGCGCATTTGGTTCACAGTTTCAATCAGCTTTGTTGAATACTCATCAAGTGTCTCACCTTCTTTCATAAAAGCACTTTCAAAATTTCGACGAAGAGTCTGCAACTTGACTATTTGCACCTTTATAATACCTTGATAACGCTTTTGAAGCAAATCCCAAGCATCTTTGGACTTCGTGGCTGCTTCTATTTGAGGGAAAATAGTTTCATCGACAGCTTGCTGAATAAAGAAGAGAGTTTTAGCATCCTTTTTGCGGCAGTCTTTCAGAACCTCTGCTGAAACTCCCGTTGTACTGTAACCTTAATTTGTCAACAAACTCCCATAAATCTTGAGAGATGAAAAGAGTCTATATTTTGGTGTTCCATGCATCATACCCGCTACCTTTAAAGATAGGAATGGAAGGGATTGATGGGTTAATACTCACATGGTTGTTGGCCATAGAAACTTTTTCCAGCTCTAATACCAGATGTTAAAAAAACAGAACCTGTTTACTGTCACAAGCTTCTCTCACGAAAACAGAGAGGTAAAAAAAAAACAAAGAGCAATATTATCAAACAGGTTATAGACGCCAAAAAATAGAGCTGAAAAGATAATCTTTATTGAACAATCAGACCCCAATTAAATAGATAACAAAGATAACAGAATGCCTATTCTCTAGGCACATTCAAAACAAACTAACAGATAACTCCTACAAATAAGAGATGCTTTGGACCAAGTAAATCACTAACACAAGACACGTACACATGAAATACCACTATCACAAGACACGAAGACATGTAATCCCACTATCACAAGACACGAAACACTAATAACTTAAACAAATAAACATACCCAATTTCTGCATTATATTTTAACACTGGCAAATTATCTTACAATTATCTCGATGTTGTTTTTTCTCCTTATGGCAATTACTGGAGAGATGCTCGCAAGATCTGTGTTGTTGAAATGTTTAGTCTCAAGCGAGTTGAATCTTTTCGATTTGTTAGAGAAGAAGAGGTTTCTTTAATGATAGATTCAATTTCCAGATCTTGTTCCTCTTCTTCTCTTGTTGATTTAAGCGAGAAAATTCTGTCTCTTACTTGCAATGTTACATGTAGAGTAGCATATGGTAAGAGTTTTCAAGAAAGAGGATTTAGCAAGGAAAGATTTCAAGAAGTTATTCATGAAGGTATGGCTTTGCTTGGGGCCTTTTCTTCATCTGATTTCTTTCCATATGTGGGTTGGATTTTTGATAGAATCAGTGGTCTCCATTCAAGACTCGAGAAGAACTTTCAAGAATTTGATGAATTTTATCAGAAGGTTATAGACGATCATATCAAGAAAGGAAGGAACAATGGAGAAAATGAAGATTTTACTGATGTTTTGTTGGAGTTGGAGAGATCACAAAAGGAATCTGCTGATGGGTTTCAATTCTCCAAAGATCATATTAAATCTATTCTAATGGTTTGCATGTCATTCTTTCATTTCCTTTTCTTATACCCCATTATATATAGTTTTACCTAACAAAATCCTACTTTGATATTTCAGAATATATTTATTGGTGGAGTGGACACAGGTCAATAACTTTGGAGTGGGCAATGGCAGAGCTAATGAAAAACCCAAGAGTGATGAAGAAAGTACAAGAAGAAATCAGAAATAATATTGGATTGAGAGCGAAAGTAAGTGAAAGTGACATTAACAAGCTTGGATACCTAAAAATGGTACTAAAAGAAACATTAAGGCTCCATCCAGCAGGTGAACTACTAGTTCCACGAGAGACAATTTCAGAATTCAGCATAAATGGGTATGAAATATACCCTAAAACTAGAATCCAAATTAATGCTTGGGCAATTGGAAGAGACCCTAAAGTGTGGAAAAACCCAGAAGAGTTTTGTCCAGAAAGATTTATGGATAATCATCCTATAGAATATAATCAGCAAAATACTTATGAAATGGTACCATTTGGTGGAGGAAGAAGAGGATGTCCTGGTGCTCCAATGGCAATGACAATGGTGGAGCTTACACTTGCTAATCTTTTATCTTGTTTTGATTGGAAATTGCCTCATGATATGAAGATTGAAGATCTCAACATGGAAGAAGCTTTTGGTCTTACAGTTTATAAGAAGGAACCCTTGGTGCTTGTGCCTGTTAGTTACTAACTTGCTTGATTAAATAAATGTTTTAATTATAGATTTTGATAGAAGGATAGATAAATAAATGTATTATGAGTACATTTTGCAAATAAATGTTTCCTTCACTTCTTAGAAGGATAGATAAATAATCATGCGTTTTGTGATTTTAAAATTTTCAAAAAAATATATTATTTTCAAAAAACTCCCATAAAGAAATTATATACAAGAGATAGTTTTGTGATTTATATATAAATTTATTTCCACCACAATAATAAATCAAATTCGTACACTATTTTGGGTTTTTTTTTTTAATTTGGTGTTAATTTGATAAGTACTTAGAATTTTTGGGTAACAGTAAAAAAAATTTGAAAAAGTGTTAAAAAATGGTAAGTGGATTTGCCGTATTCTATCAACGTGAATTCCACCTGAAACATGTGTGTTGTATAAAAAATGACATTTGAGACTTTCGTTTTCTGATGATGCAGGGTCTGTATAGTGGGGCCTATCTCTGTGGAAAACGGCACACTGTTGTGCCGTTTTTTGAATTCAAAAGGTTAAACCTACTGGTGCAATGTTTTTTTAATATGATTATCCATTAACATTCTGAGAGCTGCTGAAACTCTTTTCAAAGACTGGAAATAAGCCAAGTGACCAGAAGCAAACTTTGTTCTTTGCTATAAAGCCTGCTTAATGAAACGTTTTCTATCCTTACAAAGCTGAACTGCTTCTTCATCATCCAGCTTTGATGTAGAACATCCCATTGCTCCCTTTCTTTTTCAGTCTATGAAGTTTTCAAGCTTGAATCAAATCCAAAATCAAAAGAGAACAACTTCTTATATGCCACAAAACTCATATGGATTTTCTCTGCCTGCTCAACAAAATCAAAGAATAACATGTCTCATCATTATCAAACGGGCATATATTCGGCAACAAACAGAGAGCAGTAGGAAAAGAATTCCCATTTCCTCAAAAATTGTTGTTCTTTTCTCTATCTTCAAGTTACAAATTTTGATATACAGATTCTTTATTTTGCTTGCTTTCTCTATTACTTCTCAATTTCTTCATATTCTTCTCAAGCAACCAAAAAAAAAATGATTAACTAAAAAATTTATCAGAAATTATAATCTTGGTAGGAAGAATAATAAAAAAAGAAAAGAGAACAGTGAACAAACACATTGGAGAATTATGATTTGTGGTTACGAGGTCGCAAAAGAAGAAAAAGCCAACAAAAGAAGCTAAAGTCAAGGCCCGGTCATTTCTCAAGAACAATAGCTAAAGGACCTGTCAATCCTAGTTTCCTGCTTAGAAAGAACAACCCAAACCATAAAATTAATACCAAATTAAAAAAAAAAATCCCATTTACTGTTACTCCCAAAATTTCAAATACTTACAAAATTAACACCAAATTAAAAAAAAAAAACTCCACCATTTTGCTCTATAAAATTTTCTCTCAAATGCTGTTCTTGGATTCGTTGTCACTTGTTTGATCAGCAATTTCTTCTTTTCTTCTTCTTCTTCTTCTTTCATTTAGTTCTTGGAATTCTAGCCATATTTGTTTAATCTTTTGAAAGAAAGTGAACATTAATTTATACTATAAATTTTTTTAATGAAAATTTAAGTGTAGCAAAATCAAAATTTTTGAATGAAAATTTTAACTTCAAATAATTTCATATTGAAAATAATTTAAATTTTCATTTTTTGGGGAATTGGTTCATATGTCCAACGTGAATTAATCAAATGGGAGTATATAGGAGCAGTATTGAGTTTATTACGTGCCATTAAATTTTAAATAGATAAGTAAATTGATTGTCTTTTTTAAGAAGGTTAAGCTTGTAAAAACATAAAATAATAAATAAATTTTTTTAATTTGCTTGACAAATGAAAAATTGACACTTGTTTATCAACCAAGGAAATATTTTATTAAAGAAATTATACTGCATGGGTAAAGGATCATTAATGACATTAAAATTTGCCCACTAATTTATATTTCATCCATTTCACTTTAAAAGATAATTTTTTTTTTATTTTTTTATGAAAATTACAAAAATAATTAAAACAACTCAATTTCATAATTTCACTTTAAAACATAACTTTCTATTTTTTTATGAAAATTAAGAAAATAATTAAAATATCCTAATTTCATAAAAAGACTATAATCTTTAACAAAAATATCCATTTATATTTTTAAGAATTTCATTTAATTTTAATTAAAAGAAAACAATGATAAGAAACAGAAATATATAATAAAATGTATAATAAACAAGGGGATACATGTAAATCTATTTCTCAAATTCTAAAAAGGACATTTAAAATGGGCCAAAATAAAATAGAGAAAATAACCTTTTGAAATGCAATGGAGTAAGTAATATTTATGACTATTGTCGATTCTATAAAAATCTCGTTAAATGACACATTTCTTAAAAATATATAATTATTATTTTATGGTAGACCAATGGTTGATTTTGGGTCATATAGTGTCTTTAAAAGAAATAAAGGTAGACAAAGCTAAAATTGATGTTATTCAATCTCTTCCTTACCTTGCTAGTATGTGAGAAGTTCATTCTTTTCTTGGACATGCAGGTTTTTATAGGTGCTTTATCAAAGATTTTTGTAAAATCACCCAACCATTGTGCAAATTGTTGCAAAAGGATATGACATTTGAATTTGATCAAGCTTACAAAGATGCATTTGATGAACTGAAGAAAAAGCTGATTTATGCACCTCTAGACTAGCCTCCCAATTAGAATTTTCCTTTTAAAATAATGTGTGATGCCAGTAACCATATTATAGGGGTTGTTATTGGTCAAAGAATTGGAAAAAATTCACATATAATTTATTATGCTCCAAGAACATTGGATAGTGTCTAAAACAACTACTCCACAATGGAAAAAGAACCCTTAACTATTGTTTTTGCTTTAGAAAAATTCTGACAATATTTATTGAGTACTAAAATGATTATTTTTTTTTACCATACGGCACTAAGGTATTTGTTGAAGAAGAAAGAAGCCAAGCCTCGCCTAATCCGATAGATCATCTTATTGCAAGAATTTTATCTTAAAATTAAAGACAAGAAGGGGTCTAAAAATTTAGTAGCTGATCACCTCAGTAGATTGCTATTAAAATTAGGAAGCATTGCAGTTAAATGATGAATTTCCAAATAAGCATTTATTTGTTGTAAATTCCATCAGCCCTTGGTATGCTAACATAGTGAATTTTTTTTGTCCCTGAAGAGTTTTTCAGATTTGAGAAGGACAAATTAAAGAGAGATGCCAAATACTTTGCATGGGATGAACTATATTTATAGAAGTACTGCTCTGACCAAATTATTAGATGATGTGTTCCCAATGCTGAAGTGCAGTCCATACTGAAATTCTGTCACTCCGAGGCATGTGGGGATCATTTTGGTCTGAAGAAAACAGTCCAAAAAGTTTAAAAATGTGGTTTGTTTTGGCCTAGTTTATTTTGTGATTCTTATTTATACTGTAAGTCATGCGACAAGTGTCAAAGAACAAGTAACTTAGGACACAGAGATCAAATACCACTCACATCTATATTAGCATGTGAAATATTTGATATGTAGGATATTGATTTCATGGGCCCTTTTCCTTCTTTTTTTTTTGTAATACTTCTATTTTACTTGCAATAGATTACGTTTTTAAATGGGTTGAGGCTAAAGCCACAAGAATTGATGATGCCAAAATTGTTGTGAATTTTGTCAAAAATAATATTATATATTTTGCAGGGTTGGTACTCCAAAAGTGCTCATAAGTGATAGACAGACACATTTTTGCAACAAAATAATGGATGCACTGTTGAAGAAATATGGAGTCACACACCGCTTATCGACTGGTTACCATCCACAAACTAGTAGCCAAGCTGAAATTTCTAATAAAGAGGTCAAGTCTATATTGGAAAAGACGACGAATCCAACTAGAAAGGATTGGAGTTTAAAGCTGGAAGATGCGCTATGGGCTTGTAGGACTGCCTACAAGACACCTATCAGTATGTCCCCGTATCGACTAGTATCACTACAAGAAAATCAGCAAATAGCAACAGAAATTAGCAACCGAATATGTTGAATTTTCGTTGCTAATTTTTATTAGCAACGGAACATTCGGTTGCAAATTTGGCGGTTGGTATTTTTAACAACGGAAATTATTTTCCGTTGCTATTTTTACCAACGGAATTAGATTTTCCGTTGCTATTTTTACCAACCGAATAGAAATTCGGTTGCTATTTTCAGCAACCGAAATCAATTTTCGTTGCTATATTTAGCAACCGAATAGAAATTCCGTTGCTATTTATAGCAACCGAAATCAATTCCGTTGCTATTTTTAGCAACCGAATTAAAATATCCGTTGCTAAATTCGGTGAATATTTTAAAAAAATTTGCGACGGAATTTTCGTCGCTATTCCGTCACTAAATTATTATTATTTTTTACACAAAATTACTTTTACTTTCGAAGTTAGAAAATCAATATTTATGCAGATATATTTGACAATTGAAACAAAAGTACATGCTGTTCTTACATGCTAACTAGTAAAACACAGTGACGAACAGAATGGGCTCAATAATTAATGATAGATTCAGGTCGTATACAAACTAGTTGTAGTAAATCCAGTAAAGAACTTAAGAAATCAACATCTGGAGTAAATATAAATCATCAAAAATTCTAATTACATATAAGTGGTGAAGGAAGCTGTGGATTTTGTATGATATGGTCATAATTGCACCTAGCAGAGCATACATCTAAATATTAAAAGAAATATTTACCAAACCTCAAAAAGTTATAGCCTGCTAAATCAAAGGACACATACCATCATTAAGAATGGCAATGATCAGTACCATGAAGGATGGGAAGTCAAGCTGCCATATAAGTGCCAATAACATAAAGCCAAGCTGGCATAAAAGAAATCCATGAACTAGGTCAGCTGTAATAAGAGAGACATAAAATACTAATGTTTATTGGATTATATTAACTACAAGTTCTACAATTATAGCTGATAAATCCAATAATGTCATTTGAACACAAGTTTACTAAGCCAACACCAAACAACTTACCACAACACGGATTGTGATAAGAGACTGCATATATCTGGATTTAAAAAGAAACCAACCACATTAGCAAAACATGCTACCGGTATAACTTTTACAGTTTTTAAATGGAAAACCTGAATTCAGTGACAGTAAGGGAATGTAACTTCTTTTTTGAATATAGGCAGTCCAAGCTGTGACGCTAGATAGTGCTCCAGATAACTTTACAGGATTTATCATCTTATAATTTTACATTTTCATTTCAAAGACTTCAATTTGGATTTGGATTCATGGCTTATACCCCATTTTGACAGGTGAGTACTTTCGTGAAATTAGCTGTTAAAATAGATGTCTAATCAAGAAAGGAACAGGTTTGTTTTAGTTTAGTTATCTTGAAAATATTTCTATACTGAATATTATTAAGCCTATCAACTAATAAATATTCCTTGAAGCAGCTTTTTTTTTTTTATCCTAACTTGCTATTTATGAATAAAGTGAAAAATATTTATATAGGAGAAACCGAATGCAAACAATAAAATAAATTAAATTTGAGAAACACACATAACTGACATAAGTTTATGTGGTTCAATGTAAAGTCCACATCCATATTCAAAGGGGACTACACGTTCACTAAATATAAAAGAATTCCCAAAACTCATACTTTTTCCAATATGTCGCTCTCTGGCAGCGAGTTCCCCACGCCTCCTTCCACAAGTCATATTTAAATTATTATAAAGTAAAAAAATGCAACTTTATACGAAATATTCTTCCACTCCCTCCACATGCAGAATAACTACAATTTTATGTATATTTAATTAGTAATTTGTTTACATAAGGAGAAAAGACAGCACACCATCATTGTATGTCCCATCTTTCACTCTTGATTTTTTAGCTTTTATTTATTTCGAAAATTAAAAATAATAAAAAGTTAAATTATAATTTAATCACTCATATATAAGAGGCTGATTAGACAGATGTGGGGGCTTTACTTTTCCATGATTGTCCTCGAACCCTTTCTTATGATTCCAAGAGAATTTCTAATTCATACTTTTAAATAATGAAATTTTAATACACTGTTAACATAATCGATTTTAATTTAACCCAACTTTTAAAGATAATTTATGAAGTATTATCTAAAACTAGTTTATAAAATAAAAATTATTCAAATGTTTATAAAAATATTATATATTTGTATCTGGTCGGATACTCAATATATTTTCTCATATTCAGAGCTGAATATAAGCATAAAACATGAAGCATAAAGTTTGCAAGACTGACCGATATAAGACTAGTGGCCTAATATTTAAAACTAGTGACTCTAATACAATATTAAGAAAATAGATTTGGTTTTAACTCAATTTCAAAATTAACTTAAGAGACAAGTAATATTATATATTTATAATTAACCAGTGCAAAATGTTAAATAAATAAATAAGAATGACAAAAAACCAGAACTTGCAGTAACATGCAACCAACCTCAATCGGATTCTCATCAACACTAAGTTTGTTGAGAGTTAAAGTTCCAGTTTTATCACTGCAAAGGACATCCATGCCTGCCATTTCTTCTATTGCTGTCATTCTTTTTGTGATAGCTCCTTGCAACAATTGATAAACTATAGCTTATAAATACCACAACCATCAAATTTAAATCATCTAAGATCTCGATACAAATATAGACAAGAATTACCAACCTGCTGGGATAATCGATGAGACCCTATTGCCATTGTTACAGATAGAACTGTGGGCATTGCAATGGGAATGCCACCAATGAGAAGTACAAGTAAATTGTCGATTCCTGGGCAATATTCCCGGTGTTGAATTGGGTACATGACAATTATTTCTGTAAGAATCCCCACGGCTATTGAGCATATAGAGAAATTTCCATTAGCAGTCAATACCTGTGAAGGAAAAGCAAAAGTGATTAAAATATTTAAAGAAAAGAGATATTAAAGAACACACTTATAATTTTAACACCTGGTTATTAATAAAGTGGTTAAAACCACCGGCACTATCCAATTAACAAACAAGAGGTATTAAATCAAGATACACAGCCTTGCCAAAGAATGTATGGACGCCAGTGGCAATAACCACAGCTTCAATCTCTCCTTGCTTGCAAGTAGAGCCTGAATAAACACTGTCACCGGTCCCTTTGTCACTGGAAGAGACTCACCAGTAAGGGAAGACTGCAATCCCAATAGAAAATAAGGCAAAGTAACTATTTCAGCTTAACCAAATATGAATTAAGGTCCAATTACAAGAAATTCACAAAACCCACCTGATCAATTTTCAAGGGATCGCCTTCGAGGAGGCGACCATCAGCAGGAATGATATCTCCAAGCTTAATACTGATAATACCACCAGGAACAAGAATGGAGGCATCCTCCTCAATCCACTTTCCATCTCGAAGAACCTGACATAATTTGGTCACAAACAAATGACACCAAAAATTTAGCAAAAAGCAACCAAGTATAAATCATACCGATATTCAGAAATTAAAGAACCAGCATAACAAAGAATAAGCAAACGAGTTTCTTGTATCTATCCACACCTTGGCTTTGGGAGCAAGACGGGCCATGAGAGCAGCAGCAGCATTACCAGCGTTGTTCTCTTCAACAAAACTTATTGTAGAGTTGATAAGAAGCAAAGTAATAATACCAAAAAAATCTTGCCAATCAGGTGGTTTCCCCTGAAAATTTTTGATAAGAGATATGACCATGAAGTTCAGACATTAAACTAGCGATGAAGTTATAAAAATCAAAAGAAAGAAAAGTTCTGTTCTCACCCCTCCATTAGCAAGAGCAATAGCCATGATAGCTGCTGCCTTCATGACCCATGAGAGAGGGTTCCACATAAAACCCAAGAACTTCAAAATCTTACTCTCCTACAGAAAATCAAAAGAGATGAAAAAAACCAAAAGATACGCATCAGCAATTTTTTCAAAACGTGCACAAATAAAGATGGAAAAGAAAAGCTGGGTTCTTAAAAGCACAAACTACTTAATAGTCCTCAACCTGCTTTTCTTCAAGCTTGTTGTATCCAAAAATGGTAAGCCTCTGCTGAGCACAGTCTGTTGTAAGACCATTTAAATTACACCTAAGAGTTTGAAAAACCTTTTCTATTGGCACATTCTCCGGCAGTCGACAGAAAAAAATTTAGACCCGAAATATAAAAACCAGCTACCAAAGAAAATCCAAAATTCCAAGAATAACAGTAAAGAGGTGAACTTTGATGATCAAGTATCAAAGGAAAAAGAAAGGAGGAAGAATAGGTTGGTTGCTCGGTTTATCTTTGGGTAATCATAACCGGAGGAGATGTCTGCCGTCGACTGCTTCGTTAGAGAGACAGAGAGAGGGACGTTGGTGTGTGAGGGAAGAGATGAAAATCTAGGGTTTTTCCAATTTATAGTTCTAACAAAGGAAAAAGTACTTAAATGCCCCTAATTTAGCAACGGAATCATTATTCCGTTGCTATTTTTGCAACCGAATTAAATTTGGTTGCTATTTAGCAACGGAATTTAAATTCGGTTGCTATTTTAGCAACCGAAACAAAATTTCGTTGCTAAATATTTTCATTCAAAGTGAAATTTAGCAACGGAATTATTTTTCCGTTGCTAATTTAGCAACGGAATCATTATTCTGTTGCTATTTTTGCAACCGAATTAAATTCTGTTGCTATTTTTCATTCAAAGTGAAATTTAGCAACGAAATTATTTTTCTTAGCAACGGAATTTATTTTCCGTTGCTATTTTAGCAACCGAAATATTATTCCGTTGCTATTTAGCAACAGAATATGATTTCCGTTGCTAAATAGCAACGGAATTCTATTTCGGTTGCTAAATTAGCAACGAAAAATAAATTACGTTGCTATTTTTCGTCCCAAATTTTATCTGCCATTTGTTGCTGCCTTAATTAGCAACGGAATACAAATTTCGTTGCTAAATATTGGCGCCAGAAATTCCCTCCACGTTTAGCAACGGAAGCTAACCATATATTTTTCCGTTGCTAATTTTATAAAGTTCAACCAATTTTAGCAAGGGAAACTATTTTCCGTTGCTAAATAGCAACGAAATTGTGTTTCCGTTGCTAAATTGGCAATAGAATAAATTTCGTTGCTATTTTTCCTTTGCTATTTCAATATTTTCTTGTAGTGTATATGGTAAACATGTCACTTGCCAGTGTAGTTAAAGCATCGAGCATTGTGGGCTATTAAAAGATGCAACATTACATTGGATGTAGCGGGTGACAATCATAAATTAGAGTTGCAGAAGCTAGAAGAGTAAAGAAATGAGGCATATGAGAACTCAAAAATATATAAAGAGAAAACGAAGAGGTTCCATGAGAAGATAATTTCTAAAAAAGAATTTAAAATAGGACAAAAAGTTTTACTTTTTCATTCATATTTGAAATTATTTCTAGGGAAATTAAGATCCAGATGGATAGGATCTTTTATTGTTACTAGTGTCTTTGCTCATGGTGCAGTAGAAATTCAGAGTATGGAAAATGGCAAGATTTTTAAAGTCAAAGGACATCACCTAAAACTATTTTATGAAGGATTTTTAGCTCAAGGCAATGTAGAGTCTTAGTTTACCATGCCTAGAGAGAAGTATTAATTCCAAGAACGTTTGGCCAAAAACTTTAAAGAGAGGTTCTACTGGGAGGCAACTCAATGATCAGCCTTACCCAAGGCTGCTCTAGTCCTGTTTAGATTTAAATTGCAATACTTTTTGTTCTCTTTTATGTTTTACTGACTTTTGCATATTTTCATAAGTCTTGATGCGGCTGAATTGGTTTTGCAGCATTTGGAGCGCTCAAAATAGGCAACTATAAGAAAATTATTATATAGCAACGAAAATAAAATTTCGTTGCTAATTTTGGTGGGAATTTTTTCTTTAGCAACAGAAATGAAAAATTGTTGTCATCCATTGCTAAAAATGGAGGGAACTATTAGTGCCAACAATTTACGACGAAATTTAGCAACGAAATTCTATTTTCATTGCTAAACTATTTTCATTGCTAAGTGAGCAACCGAAAAAGAATTTCGTTGCTAAATTCGCATTGGCAATGGAAATTAAATTTCATTGCTAAACTAAGGGCATTTAAGTATTTTCCAGATTTGTTGACCTAAATATAAATTAGTCTCCCTCCCTTTCTCTCTTGGCTACCATCACTTCTCTTCACCTCATGGCCTTCATCCTCGCCATCGGTGCCGAATGCCTCTTAGCCAAGGCTCTATATAAGGTGATTCTTTAAGCTTCTACTATAATTTATTTAACTTCCTGTTTGTTTACCTAGAATTTTTATTCTTCCAGAAAATTGTTTACCTCATCAAGATCCACCAATTTGGTCAGAGGTGTGGGCTATTCTTTCTTCATCAGTTAATTTCATCTTTCCATGGGACAGGTTAATGCTGATTACAAGTTACAAGATTTGAAAAAAGGCTTACAAGAAGTTGGATTTGAAGGGGAAGGGTTATAAAAAAAAGCTTGATGACCTACAAAATGCTCTTACGAACCATATGAAGCAATTAGGCCTTTCTCGGAAGGTGTTGTTTTCAGTGTTAGGCCATAAAGAAAAGCTGAAAGAACATTGCAAACTTATCAAGTGGAGAAAAGATTAATTCAAATAATCTATAGATTTTTTTCTATAGGATTTTGTAACCGTTTTACACGTTGAATCATAATAGAATTGTTATTTCAACCATCTATAATTAAATCAATAGAAGGTCCATATCCAAAGGGTAAGACCGTCATTTTTCATTCTCCATCTCTCTTCTCGGTCTGCACTATCCTTTACTATGGTAGCTTTTAATTTCTTCATTTCCTTACAATTCCAGTCTTGATTCAAATTAGTTAGGCGTGTGTTTCCTTTATAGCAAGCTTGCTTCTTTTGTTTTAATTTTACTTTTGGATTTTCTGTTCTGATTTCATTGCAGGTTCGTAGCTTTTGGTTACTATGTTGGATCCCTTTCCTTCAAATCAAGCTGAAGATTATGTTCAAGGGTAAATCTAAACCTTGATTTCTTCACCTTTACCTTCCCTGACATAACTTTTAGTGTCACAGTGTGTTTGCAACGAAGTTCTTCAATTTTTTTGTTACTATTTTCCCTCTCTCTCATCCCTCCATCACTTTTTCCTCCCCTATCCCTTCCTTCTCTACCTCTAATTCTCTCTAGGATTTGTGAAGGATGACCATAAAGGTAAGAATTATGCCTCTAATTCATAGATTTGAGTACTATGTATTCCATTTGCAGAGATAAAATTTGAGCAAAGTGTTTTGTTTTTTTTTCTATATTACTCAAAAATCTTGATTTTTCATAGGTATTGTGAAATAAATCAAAGAAAATCTAAGTGTATCTCACATGGCCTCTTAAATCTGTTTTGGATCTATGAAAAAGAAAATAGTGGCAGGAAGTGTTATGATCCCACATCGACTAGCTATATGGGTAGTTAGTGGCTTATAAGTGTGATGGGCACCCACCACTACTAGGAATTCCTTTTGGTAGAACAAGGAGCCTTCCCACTAATGGGTCTAATATAACCCTTGGACTTATATGGGCAAGTTCGCCAAGGTGTATGGGTGTGACTTGGGCTTATGGGGGCCTGGGTCATAACAATTGATATTAGAGCCAGCGGGCTCTAAGGTAGGCGGCTCGGGAGAGGAAACCCAGAGGGGAGAAGCCGCCAAGTGGGTGAAGCAGCCCAGGAGATCAGGAACCCCAGAGGGGAGAAGCTGCCAGTGGGTGACAAACCGCTGTGGGTGTCAGCTGCTGAAGGAGGGGATAATATTACGATCCAACATCGGCTAGCTACATGAGTAGTTAGTGGCTTATAAGTGTGATGGGCACCCACCACTACTAGAAATTTCTTTTGGTTTGGACTTGTATGGGCAAGTCCGCAAAAGTGTGTGGGTGTGACTTGGGCTTATGGGGGCCTGGGTCGTAACAATCGGCTTAGGAGAGGAACCCCAGAGGGAAGAAGCCGCCAGTGGGTGACAAGCGGCCCAGGAGAGGAACCCCAGAGGGGAGAAGCTGCCATTGGGTAAAGCGGCCCAGGAGAGGACCCCAAAGGGGAGAAGCCGCCAGTGGGTGACAAGCCGCCATGGGCATCGACTGTTGAAGGAGGGGATAATGTTACGATCCCACATCGGCTAGCTATATGGGTAGTTAGTGGCTTATAAGTGTGATGGACACCTACCACTACTAGAAATTCCTTTTGGTGGAACAAGGGGTCTTCCCACTTATGGGCCTAATATAACCCTTGGACTTGTATGGGCAAGTCCGCCAAGGTGTGTGGGTGTGACTTGGGCTTATGGGGGCCTGGGTCATAACAGGAAGCATACCGTATGTTCTTCCCCTTCCAAAACTCTGAGTATATCTCCCATTATTTTCATATTAAAATTAGTTCTGTTCAAAAGAAATAAATCATTGATCATGTTATTTTATATGTTTATACTGCAAATTTTCAGGCTGAAGGAGAGATTGGGATGTGATCCTTCTGATGGACAACTTGCAACTTCCTTGAGGATTTCTCGAGTTGAGTTACAGTCAAAAGTGATAGCTTGTTCTTTGGCAAGAGAGAAACTGACAATGAGCAGTGTTCGTCTAGTTATGTCTATAGCTCAAAGATATGATAACATGGGGGCTGAAATGGCTGACATTGTTTAGGTAAGATTCTTTGGCATTTCTAGGATGATATATTGGTCACTGAACAAATTAATGTCACTATGTAGATCTTTTAGAAAAAGCCACTTAGATGCAAAGCTTGCAATTCTTCTCATGCATGGAGGTCTGATTGGATTGTTGCGTGGTATTGAGAAATTTGATTCTTCAAAGGGGTTCAAATTCTCAACTTATGTCTATTGGTGGATACGTCAGGTAAGGCTGCTATTTGATTATATTTTGTAATGTGTAAACAACTTAGCATTGGGTAGAATAACCAACTACTTTTGTATGGACATCCCTTGTTGATAATCAAAGAGAAACCATCTCAATTTTGGTTTATTATCCATGATTTATCTTTCTGCAACCGATGGGGTTAGGGTCATTAAGTCAATTGGAATAATTTAAAATAAAATTGTGACTTTTTTGTCAAGTCATTAAGAAAAAGGAAAGGAAAAGGAAAAGGTAGAGAGGGGATTACAATTTTTTTTCTTAATATATGGTGATTGAAATTTTGTAAGATTTTCATGTGTTCTGTTTTTATTTGTGAAAAACCTTGTTGTTTTAAATTATTTCGGTTTTAGTCTCTGTAGATTCGACAATTTCTTGTCCTATTTGTAATTTGTTTATTTAGGATAAGTTTGGTTTTTATTTTTGGTAGTTTCGACACCCATCAAAATTGTATTAGCTAATTTCATAGGAAATTGTTCAATGTAAAATATTTTTTACAAAATTAGTTTTTACTGTCAGGACTGTCAAGAAATATTGCATTTCTTGACATTAAAAACTAATTCCTTAGAGAAAAGGTAAAAGTATTCCCTACCGATTTAGTTTATTTGGTCAGCAAAAATTCCTAAGTATAAACAAACCCTAACATTTTCAATTTTTCTATCATTAAAAGAAACTCTGCCTTTCCTTTACGTTTCGCCATCGCCAGCTTCACCATCTCCATAATGATTTATAGGGACCAACTCCTATCCAATCTATTCAACATTGCAGATATTATGCTCTATTCGTGGATTATTACTCTAGATACTCTTGGATATATCTCCTGAAGCGCGAAGATGAATTTCTTGAGTGTTTTCTCAAATTTCAAAAAATAGTGGAAAATAAATTTGATAAAAATTTAAAATTTTCCAATAGAGAGTACTCATAAAAAATGTTCGTGAATCATCTCTTTAATTGTGGCATTCAATTGCAGGTCGCTTGTCCAAGAACACAAAAATAGAATGGTGTTGCAAAACGAAAGCATAGACGTATTGTAGAATAAGCTCCCACTGTGATTTTTCATTCTAATCTTCCTTTGCAACTTTGGGTTGATGTTTTTCTTGCTTCAGTTTATTTGATAGATTGTCTGCCTTTAATGAAACTCAATCAACAGAGTCCATATCACAAACTCTTTGGAAGATTACCTTGTTATACAGGTTTGAGAGCTATTGGTTATTGTTGCTTCCCATCCTTGCGGCATTCCACCCAAAACAAATTTTCAAGAATTAATCCTTGTATTTTCATTAGATGCAGCCATGTTCATAAAGGGTATCGGTGTTTAGAGCCTACTATAAAAAAAAAAAAGTTTTTCTCTCTTGCCATGTTTTTGATGAATCTTATTTTCCATTTAAACATGGTCATAATTCTCACATTGAGGCTTCATCTCTTGCTCTTCCTGATTTTGTTGAATGGATGCCAAGAGAAAAGAGCTCATTCACTTCTATAGATGCATTAATATGTTCCTATACCATATGTATCAATTAATTACGTAGAAAGAGAGTAGAAATTAAAACAGCATGTGTCTTCAGGTTAGTACGTGATAGTAAAAATAGAGCAGCAAAATATGATTGACCATATTAATTAGAACACGAGACACCAGTAGAACACTTGAATAGAACAGCAACAAAACTAGATCATTTAGAGTATGAGACACCAGTAAAGCACCTGACTGGAACAGCACCAAAACTGGAGCATAACATAGATAAAATTAGAACATGGAACACTAATAGAGCACCACTTAAACCAGAAAAGGGAAGTGTTTCTCCATCTTCTGAAACTGATGTTTCCTTTTTTTCTAATTCTAATGGCCTGCCAGGAAAATTAGAAGTAGTCTTACCACCACCTGCATCAAATAATTTTGGTCACACACACCAAATGATCACTAGAAGGATGACTCGAAACAATCTAAAGCTTTTGTTACCATTGCTATACCCAAGACAAGGAAATTACCCATTAAAGAAGATTATTAGAGAGCAGCAATGAATGAGGAACTTGACGCTCTTCACTCAAACAAAACATGGGTCTTACTCCATGGCCTCCAAACACAAATGTCATGAATCTTTTGCATTAAACATAAAAAAGATGGTACTGTGGATCGATATAAGGCATGTTTAGTAGCACAAGGGTAATCTTAAATTCCAGGAATAAATTATGATGAGAGATTTAGTCCCACACTCAAACATACCACCATTTGGTCGATAATTTCTCTGGTCACTTTTCTTGGTTGGAATATTAGATAACTAGATGTGAAAAATGCTTTTTTGCATGATAATCTAAAGGAAACAGTGTATATGGAATAACCGCTATCTTTTCCATCATATGTTTGCAAGCTTCAAAGGTCTTTCTATGGACTAAAACAAGCTTCACGTGCCTAGTTTGATGGTCTTTCTCAATATTTGCTCACTTTTTGTTTTATATGTAGCAAAGTTGATTGCTCTATTTTTGTTTACAAAAAAGGAAAGTTTTATTGGGTTATTTTTTGGTTACATGGATGATATTTTGATCACTGGAAATAATTATGATTTTATTCAAAGTTTCGTAACTAATTTGGCTATAGATTTTTCTTTGGAAGACTTGGGTCTTCTTCATTATTTTCTTAGTATTGAGATTTATTATTTTTCTGGTGGTTTAATTCTATCTCAAAGGAAATACATCAGCGATCTCTTTCAAAGGACTAGAATGGCAAATCGTTCCTATCAGATTTCCTATAGTTGCTAAAGAAGTTTCTCTTCCTTGTAATGATGAACTAGTTGATTATTTCACTTTTCAAATGGGTTAATAAACTTATGCCTAATAATCCAAAAGTAATTGAATTATTTTTCATAATAAAATTATCACTTAACTTTACAGTATTTTGCATAAAAGTCATATTAACCGGTTTCCGATGATAACCATTGCTGGAGTGTTAACGTGGCACCACTACAAAAAAAATATTAATTTTACCGACAGAATTTACCAACGGCTAAATTCCGTCGCTAAAAAAAGCTAGTATCCGTCTACGAAACAACAAATCCGTCGGTAAAAATGAAAAAGTTAAGTAGATGATATTTTTAACGACGGAACTTAAAACTGTCGGTAAAATTAGCGGATTTTT
The DNA here is from genome assembly GCA_037975025.1 of Excoecaria agallocha. NCBI lineage: Eukaryota > Viridiplantae > Streptophyta > Magnoliopsida > Malpighiales > Euphorbiaceae > Excoecaria > Excoecaria agallocha. Next base: position 4,446,378 of record CM075821.1, on the reverse strand, counting down.
AGGCGCCATTGTGTAGCGACGGTTAAGCAATGGAAATCTGCGTCGGTAAAGATACCAAACATTTTACGTATCTACCGACGGAAATTCCGTCGGTAATATAAAATGCTGTTTTATTTGAAATGTATTGGCGACAGTTCAGTGACAGTACCTCTAATCATCGGTACATAATGGCAACATATTTACCTGAGCCTTTGGCGACCATTTTCCGTCGGTAACTCGTCACTGTTAGTTTTATTAATACAAAATAAATGTTTAAAATTTAATTTTTTATTTTTAACAAAATATAATTTTTATCCAAATAAAAATGAGACTAGGTATTTTTTAATTTTGATTTTATATAGTCTTTTTATGTAAATAATTATTATATTTTAGTCATACGCATGCATGTTTATTATATATACAATTTTTTTTTGTTTTATAAATATTTAAATAAAATTTTATTTTATTTTAATATAATATAATATACAAATTCGATCTAAATGAATTATATTTTTTATTTAAATTTAACTCGATCGATATATAAAATAACTTATGTTACCCTAAAATTTTAGATCAAATTAAATATTAATTTATAATAATTTAAAATATAAAATTAAATTTAATTGCATTATCAACTTAAAATTTTTATTATTATCACGTGTAATCATATTTTATTAGACACTTTATGGCTTTTTATTGATTAATCTCATATGTGTAATCATATTTTAATTGCCGCCTATCCCACTACCAACTTGTTCCACCAGATCTGCTGGCCGTCCATCCTGTTCTTGATAAAAAAAAACCCTATTCTGGTCTTTCTTTCTTCTCTCTAGTCTCCGCTGCCTCTCTTGCTTTCCCATCTTCCCTTGTTGTATTCTTGCTTCCCATCTTCATTTCTTCTACAATCTTCTCATCTTCCTTTCTTCTCTCTACAAGTCTGCCGCCGATCTACAAAGGTATTTATTTATTTTTTGCAAGATCTGTAAGTTTATTTTGTGAAAATCTTGTAAAATGACTTTGCATTAGTAATATATGTCCCAGTCCTGCAGGTTAAGTTAAATTTTGCATATCTTATCTTGAGCAACCTGCCTCCTTTCTTCTGCCACTATCGCCTATCTACAATTTAAGGTATTTCATTTATATTTTTTTAGGCTGATTTTTGTAATTTAGGCTTTGATTTGTTAATTGGGATAATAAATTTTTATTAAAAAAAGTAAAAGAAAGAAAAATCTGAAATTGGGGTAGTGTATTTTGCTGGCATTATTTATTTTGTTCAACTGTGTTCATCAATGGTGGCAAAAGATCCCGTAAAGCTGTTCAGTCTTACGATTCAAAGATCCTCTCAAATTTATCTTTCTGTCCTCTTTTCTCTGGTTCGTAAATTAGGTAAGCAATTCTAACTCTGCTCATGTTACACTAATATATTTATTTCTCGTACATATATATATAATTCGTGTTTGGTTGTTGAGAAAATGAGATATTGAGGCTGTCTTGGTTAAATTAGACATTTATCCTTCAGAAACCAAAATAGTAAGAAAAACGAATTGCATAACTTTAAATTTAACGAGCAAAGGCTACTTTTTCATTAAATTTTGGTAGAATTAGAGTTGTGATTGTGTCGCTTTCTTGGCCTGATTTGTGTGTTTGCATTTTTGAACTCAAGGCAATTATGCTAACATATGAGTTTTGGTTTAATTTTAGATTTATTTTTGGCTATATAAATGATATATGAAAGTTCTTAGACTTGTTGATTTTTTGGGTTCATTTCAATTTGTCAATTCTGAATTTTGGTGTTGAATGTTGTGCCTGTGCTTCTTGTATGATTCTGTTCTCTTTACCTTAATCGAATTAGCCAATTAGGTCGTTAGCTGATTCAAGTTTCTTGGTTAGCCCACTTTCAAGAGATTTATTCTGCACAAGGAAATTCAGTGTTTGGTGTGCTTGGTAAGAAAACTAGATGGTAGTTATTCTGCATAACTAATATAGCTTGTCCAAATGGTCCAATTTCATAACATGTTTTCATACAGCTTCCTTTTGACACAACTTCCAATTTGATACAACTTTCTTTTTGATAACATGCTGTTTTCTTATGGTCTTTTAGTGTTTATATTCACCGTCAGACGATGATCAGATTAGGAGAATATAGGCTTGAATTAATGGGTTTTGCTTCTAGTTTGAAGTTAGATGGGTAGTGCTAATCATATTCAATCGTTTATCCCTATAGCTTCACTGTAGTAACACCTATTTGATTAGCCAAAAAAATAAAGTAGGAAGTATATGCATAGCTTCTAGAGGCACTAGGTGCATAAAATGAATGGCAGCTTGGAAAGGACAGGAAGAAAGAATGAAATTCTGAAGTCTGACTACAGAAAAAAAAACCTCACCTACAAGCAATAAACTCAGTTGATGTATTAGCAACCTTGTCCATCTTACACACTACCAAAATTATCTCTTTATTTACTCCAATACCATTTATGAGCATTTAATAAATTTTATGCATACATGTTTAAACATTTGTAAACAATTAAAGCATGTTATTGATAAATGTATTTGAGAAGTCATAAATCGAAGCTCATATACTGACCTCAATCACTAAATATCAAAATCTTGACCTCAATCACTAAGTAGTTTCAGAAGGTATGTCATTTATCTACTGCCATTAACCTTTTCAATTGAGATTCCTACAAGGCTTTTTTCTCTGTTTCTTTTTCTATTTTATTCCAGCATTATTTTCTATCTTTCCAGGTAAGCTGGATGAAGTTATAGGTCTTCTAATAGAAGCTATCATGTTGAATCCCACCTCAGCAATATTATATGCAACTGTGTATATTATGCAAACTATTTTTCATAACCCAGCGGACGATAAAATGTCAAATATGTATATTATGCAAACTATTTTTCACTGTTGTTGTATCTTTAATTTGGTTAATGAAGAAATTCAAGAATTAGATTTGAATAAATCTCATCCTTTAAGCAAACGTTAATTGAATTTAATGACACAATTGTAACTCATAATGATTTAATCTAAGTTGTTTCAACGGTTAAATGATAGGGAAGTTGTGGGTTTGATTAAATTCATAACAAAAAATGTTTGTTGGATGCTAAAATTTAGGGATGAATTTACTCCAATTCCATTTCTTCATTGATTCCCTTGCAGAACAAGAGAACTCTTCTGCTTACAACAGGTTTATATGTTCGTAACCAGAAGCAGTGAATGCCAAATAGCAAGAAAGCAAGGGTTGAATATTTGAGAGACAGAATATGAACAGTGGTATGTAACTACTGACTCCATATATATATATATATATATAAACTCCCTTAAAGATTAACCTGCCAAGATATGTGCTTTGCATATATATATATATATATATATATATATATATATATGAACCATAAGAAAAGCAGCATTTATATCATTAATTTCAATTTAACTACACCGTCATCACCACCGTAAAAACAAAGCAGCATGAAGGAACAATACCTTACTACTTGTACTTTGTACTGTAGAGCCACTACTATCCCATTTGGCAGTTCCCGTATCTGCCGAAGGTGACAATATGATATTTTAAGTCAGCATCAGAAGTTCAAATGACGCAGGGGAAAAGGAATCGCGATTCTCAAAACTCATATACACACCAAAAAATACAAAGTGCAAACCCATTGTCTAATTTAAAATCACGACACTAAAATTAGTGAAAATCAAGGATGTACACAGTTTACATAGAAAACATGAAAGAATATTTAATTCCTATATTTTCCTGACAACCAAGCACAATATAGATCATAGAATGCAAAATACTAACTCTGGATCTTGCAGTCACCTGAGGTTTGAGAAGAAGGAATAAATATGATTTCTGTTGGATTTGGAGATGGGTTATTGGAATAAATATGAAATGAAGACACAAGTCTGCTTTTTTATTGATATTTTGAAGGGATTTTCCAGAGAGACACAAAGGAAGGAGGAAGAATGAAGAAAAATCAGTAATAGAAGCAAAAAAAAATCCCTAACACTCGAGAAAAATGCTAGTTTGATTATGTAAAAATGGATCTAGATTAAGCCGTTCAACAATAAAACAAAGAAAACAAAACAAATAAAACAAGGAAATCAAAGAAGGGACTGCTACTTACCATGGCAGGAGCAATCGAAGAATCAAAGAAGGAACTGCTAGGGAACAATCGAAGAATTGCAGAAGAAAAGAGGTGTTGGCTGCTACTAGGGATTTGAATCTTGAAGGGTTATAGCCAAAATGGTGTGTTGATAGGTTCGTTCGGTTCGATTCCTTCGGTTTTTCAATTTTAAGAATAAAATCGAACCGATTAAATCAATTTTTTATTTCGGTTCAAAATCAAATGAATCGAAAACCGAAATAACCGAACCAAATAGATTAAAATTCATTCGATTCGGTTCTGCACACCCCAACCTACCCCTATGCTGCGTATCAAGATAAGTAACTATGGTGTATATGAACCAATGTTTTAAAACTTGGCTTGAATGTCGACTCGGCCTGTCAACTGGATCATGGGCCAACTGGTTTGATCGAGTCAATTCGGAGTTTTTATTTTTTTAAAATATATTTGTTTACAAAAAATTAAAAATATGGTATGTAAAATACATTAAAAAACCTATTAAATATTATTAAAAAGAATTGAACTCGAACCATCCTATATTCTGTGCTAATTTCTAGTAGTTATAATTGTATACTTTAATTTAAAAGTAATTGTAGGAGTAAAATGAAATTCTCAACACCAAATTATCTTGAAAAGGATAAAGTCAAGAAGTCTTACTAATAGATTTTTATTTTCAGTAGCCAAAGTTTTAATATATATATATATATATATATATATATATATATATATATATATATATATATATATATATATATATATATATATATAGTAACTTGAACTGAATAGTTATTATTGAAAAAGAAATAAGAAAAAGATAAGAATGGAAAACAATATTAGCTAATATTATGGTTGTAAAAACAAGAAACAATGACGTTGGCATCAAAATCTGAGGTAGGACAAAGTGCAGAGCTGCAGTTTCTCATTCCTTCTTCATGTATATAGAAAAAGGTTGTAATTAGTGATGGTGAACTCAGTTGTCCAATGAAATGAAGAATTAGAGTAGAATATTCTCCTCTCGCAACCCGAGTCCTCTTTGGTTCTTTCCATTTTTTTTTTTATGTCTCTAATTGAAATAGAGACAGAAGAACTTGCCTGCGTGAAGAGAGGAGAGGATCAGAGGCAGAGAAGAAAAGCAAAACGCACAGTTTTGAAGTTGATCCGCTCCAACCCGATTTCGGTCCAACCTAAATTTTTTCGGTTCAATATGAGTTTTTTATTTTGAGTTTTATGTTGGATCAATCCAATTTTCTTTCCAAATCTTAGTTCAACTGGTTCGACCATTCAGGTCAAACCAAGTTTCAAAACATTGATATGCACATTTTTAATTAGGTTCAGCCGAAATGATATTGTGCATGGTTTTATTAAGTTTTTTTTTCATCACTAATGGATAACAAATATATAACTAATTAATATTAAAGTAGCACCTAAAATTGATTATCCTCCAAAATCAGGCCTTTTGGAAGATAAAATTAATAATGAATGCACTAAAATTTATACCAAAACAAACTTCTGTACGTGCTACTTAAAATTTTACACTCTTTATAATTAAAATAAAAGAGCCTGATTTTGGAAGATAAAATACTTTACAGCATAAAATTTCATTAATTTATTAAGTGAAATTAATGTTTTAAAAGCATAATGCTATTTAAGGTATTAGAAATTAAGATACTAAGTATAAATAAAATTTTTAGTAGATTTAATAACTAATGCATAGCGAAACAAATGAAATTTAAAAATCATAAAGTACATTTCAAAGTAAATATGTGTGAGCTTCAAGTCTTGAAATAAACCATCTACATCAAGTTAAAGCTTATTGATAGATTTCTATTTTCTCTGAACCCATCACTCTAACAGAAAGGTTTTTGAAACTCAAAATATTTCAATGAAAACAAGATAAATAACACGATACAAATTAGTGATAAAATATAGTGCTAAATTTAAAAGAATTCGTTCACAAAAAAAAGGAGAGATCAATTTTAAATCACTCACATTCTTGTTTCTGTTATTTATTTATTTATTTGTGGCAGTTTTCTTGGTTCTATTAGTTAACCTTAAATACATTTAAAATGGGTATAAATTGCAAAATTTTAATTTGCTAAAAAGACTCTTAAGAAAACAAAAGCATCGGAGTTCGATTTCACCATGGCATTCACGGGAAGAGCGGAGGTTGAAGCTTGCCTCCTGGTAGCCCTAGCATTAGCTTTGTTCTCCAGTTTAGCCAAAGGCCTCAACCATGATAATGGAAAAAAAGGTATCAATTTTTAAAATGTAGCTAGTACTTCTATTAAACTCATCCTAATCACTATTGCTTCTTGTTATTAATTTGTTAGCTTACATGTTTTAATTAATTTATTTTTTTTCTGCGCAAGGGATTAATTTATTATTATTATTTCTGTTCAAAGGTAGTTGTAGTATTAGATGGTACCATTACTCTTGTTAGTCGCAGCCTCCTTGGTGGTAGCAGAAATAAAAAGAGTGAAGGTATTTTTGATATTACTAATTTTGGTGCTGAGCCAGATGGTGAACGTGATAATGTACAAGTGAATATGTATCTAATGTTAATTTATGTGTGTCTCAATTCTATAATATTCTTGAAAGTATTACAATTCTAATAGTTGTATCTACAATTTAGGCTTTCCAGAAGGCATGGATAGCATCATGCGAAGCTAGTTTTTACCAATCATCAAACCTATAGTTTTTACCAATCAAGGAACAATACTAGCAAGTGCAGATTTTAGTGCATACGTTGATAAAACTTGGCTCACGTTTCAAAGAATTGAAGTTCTAATCATCAATGGTGGAGAAACCTTTGATAGAAAGGGTGCTTCTTCTTGGAAATTCAATGATTGTAAAAAAAAAAAAAATGGGGACTGCAGCGGCCTTCCATCTCTAAGCTATCCATCATTGCAATTTTTCTGTAATCTTTTTTCCTAGAAAAAGAATTTTGAAATTATTTCTTGATTTCTGTTTTTAATTTGGCATTTATATGAATATATGCAGTCAATCAAGTTCCAGAGAGGGGCAAACTCGTTTATTGGTGGAGTCACTTCTCTCACTTCCATGTATTTTTATTTTTCATATTACAGATTGCTCTGATTTTAACACAAATAATATCAATATTATTGTTCCTGGTGATAGCACTAACATAGATGGCATTCACTTTAGTGATACCTCAGGTGCCACTGTAACTAAATCTACAATTGGAACTAGCGATGACTGCATTTGCATTGGAGGAGTCATTGATGCTACATTCTCAGACTTAACTTGCGGCCGTGGACATGGCCTTAGGTAACATAAAATTTCTTATCACCTAATATATGTCATATGAAAAATTGACATGGAATAACACTTAATCGATTTCACCTTGTTTTGCGAACAGTGTTGGTAATTTGGGAAAATTAAAGTATGACGATGAGAAGCTAGTAAAAGGAATTACATTCTCAGGATGCACAATAAAAGGGACAACAAATGGGGCTAGAATCAAAACCTACGGTAATTCTCAGCCGCCAAGTGCATCAGGAATCACATTTCAAGATAGAACAATGGAAAATGTGGGGAATCCAATCATCATAGATCAGCCTAGGAATTCGAAAGTAAAGGTTTCAGATGTTCATTTTAGGAATGATAACAACCGGGCTATTAGACCGGCTCAGCGGCCTGACAAGAACCGAACACCTTTACCAAAGGAAGCCCGGTGAACCGACCTAAAACCGAACCCTTCAAGAGCATATGGCCGAACTATAGACCGGAAACAAGCTAGTCCCGAAAACAACTCCACCACGTTGGATAGACAACCACCACTAACCCACGTTTCCTCGATATCCGCCGATAATGGGTTAGTGGCCGAGAAAAACGGGAAATTCCTCCCACTAGTTCTTGGAAGTGCGTTAACTCTGCCTATAAAAGGAGTAAAGACAGGTATGAAAATGTTACTTAATTTTGGCCTAAATATCTTCTTATTCCTTCACTCAAAAATTCTAACTTGACTGTCGGAGACTCCCTCGTTGGAAACTCCCGGTCCTCTGTTTGTTGTTGCAGGTATTCGCAGCTCCAAAGGACTTGTTGTGCATTTTAGTCTGTCATCATTTGGTGCGGTGAGCGTGGAACATGGACCTATTCCCAGACCTCAACGTAAACACTCCCGAACAAGAGAACCCGACGTCCAACCCAACCTCACAAGGGACACTGCAATTCCTCCCTCAACCCAACGACATTGTCTCCGCTTCCCCAGCTATGCCTATCCCAACCGGTACTCCAAGCATTATCCCGCAAACTGCCCAATCCCTCATCGCCGCACTCTCCGCCATTGTAACTCAGGCTCAAAACCAGCCCGTCCCCACCATACCCCAACCCATATCTCAGCCCCCTGCTTGGGAGCACTATTCCCCCACAGTAGCTCAAAACCCGAACTCCACCATCACCCTCACTACCGAGCAATTCAATCGTCTATTGGATGACAGAATCCAAAGACAGCAAAACCGAGCTACACTTCAGTACCAAGGTAGCTTCCGATCACCCATCTCCCGCGAAATACTAGCCACCCCTTTTACTAACATTCGTCTTCCCCACCTCAAAACCTATAGCGGAAACACCGATCACCGAGCCCACATTGACCAATTCCAACACACTATGTTCACTACAAGAAAATTGGCTTTTAGGGACCATATTTTAGTGACCAGATGAATTTATGGTCCTTAGAAGTAATTAGCAAGGACCAGTTTTTTATATAGTCCCTAATTCTCAGTCCCACCATATTAATAGGGAAAAGATTTTATCTGGTCCTTGTAAATTGAGAAATCTGGTCCTTGATAGTAAAGAATAGCGGGACAAAACCGCGCCTCAGGCTAAACAACCGAAAAATTATTAAAAAAATCGGCTTCCATCAAAAACAAAAACAAAAACTCAACCTCTCCTCATTCAAAACCTAATTAAACCATATCTCATCTAAAATCAGCTAATATTACACAATAAATTTTTGGAAGAAGAGCATCTAATCCCTTTTTTCCTCCTGTAAATCGTAAAGGGCAACGTGTGTGTGGTGACGCCGGCTGAGGCACCGGTCTGTTGTTATTCAATTGGCTAAAGAAGGTGCTGTTGTTTCGGCCAGCTATATCTCCGCCACTTTAGGTTTTCTTTCTAATTTTCATATTTTATTCTAATAAAAGCACACAATGGAGAGAAAAACAAAGAAACAAAGAGAGACCTCAAAGAAAAAGTTGAGGTAGATTTACAGGTAATAATGCTTCTTCTACTCTTTAAACCTCTAAAAGAAACAAAGAGAGACCTCAAAGAAAAAGTTGAGGTAGATTTACAGGTAATAATGCTTCTTCTACTCTTTAAACCTCTAAAATCGATACTCATACTTGAATTTTAGCTTAATTATTTTTCTATTTCTTCTCTATTTTACTGCTTTGATCCCTTTTTTTTGTCTATCTCGACTCTTATTATTATTTTTTTGATATGGATCAAAGATCTGGATAATTTTCGAACTTAATGGGTTTTGTGAATTTTTTGTTTGCCATTTATATTCCTTTGAACTTTGGACATTATAGAGTAGCAGTAGATTATATATTTTGAAAGTGTAATATGATCTTGAAGGTGAGAAACAGTAACAGTGCCAATGGTGACACCGAGGTTATTGAGAAAATCATCTATGAGTACTTAAAGACTGTGGCATAGAATTGACCTATTCAGCATATCTTCCATGCCTAGCTGTTGGCAAACCAAAGCGACCAAACTATTTGCCTCTAGAGGTTTACAATGTTGTCTTGTTGGTATTTTCTTTTAAAGTTTTTTCAGCCTAAACTCGATTTTAATTCTATGGTTTTCCCTCAATGGCAGCTTTGTGAACTTGTTTCTCTACAGCGCTACACAAAAGCTCTCTCCTCGACGCAAAGAGCGCAATTGGTTAAAAAATCTCGACAAAAGCCACTGGATAGGATCAAAATTGTGACTGCTGTAATGGTTCATTTGTTGCTTTGTGCTGTGTTTTTTGTTTGGCCTTGAATAGTCATTTATGTAATCTGGCAGGCTGTGAGGGCCTACAATTATGATGACGATGCCATGCTTTCTGCATGTGGTGTTTCTATAGAAAAACAGTTGACGCATGTCGATGGTCGTGTACTTAAGACTCCGATGGTAAATAATGACACTGCCTCTTCTTTCCTTCTTTCTTTCCTTTTTTCTTTTTTCCTTTGTTCTTTTGGAGGGTGTATGGAGTTTGGCACATTGACATTGATCAAATGCATTTTTGTAATATACAGTTGAGGTTGCAAATGAGGATTTTTTTCCCACGTAATGGACGGTGGAACTTCAATCACAAGGTCTTTTAGGGTGGCATGACTATTAATTGTCATTAGTTTCTGTCTTTCCTATGCTTTCTTCTCCTGATTTGGCATATTATTGATCTTTTCTGTGGGATAATGTTTGCTGATTTGACATTGTTGGTCATTTCTATGCAGAAACTTTGGAAACCCATCAACATTGACCGCTGGGCTGTTGTCAACTTTTCTGCTCGCTGTGATACTAGTCATATCCCCCGTGAGCTTATAAACGCTGGAAGGACAAAAGGGCATTGTATGTGCAGAATAATTTTATTTTTAAACATAAATTCGTTAATTTCTTCCTAATCTCACATATTATGTGTTTATCCATAAAGCAAATTGAACGCCCATATTCCTTGATTGAGGAAGAGCCACAATCTAAAAGAGGCAGCCCCTTTGCTAGAGTCGAAAAGATGTTTAAGCAAATAAAAACTAAGCTTCCAGGTGTCCCCCAATTTATTTTGCGTGTCTTGCCAGAGAGGAAAAATTCTGACATTTATGGTAAGAATTCATCTAATTTCTTAGATGTCTCTCTTCCTGTAATTTCCCTGTAGTAGCTCATTTAATTTGCTTGACCAACAGATTCTAGTAATTTTCAGGACCTTGGAAGAGGAAATGTCTAAGTGAATTTGGCATTGTCACACAATGTATTTTTCCTTCTAAGATTAATGATCAATATCTTACTAATGTACTTTTTAAGATCAATTGTAAGGTATATCTCAAAAATAGACTTAAGAACTACCCTTATATGTTGATGGTTTTCTCTATTTCATTGCTGATGAGGAACTGATATTATATTTTATAATAGCTGGGAGAAATAAATTCTTTGTTGGCAATTGAGCATTCCAGGCATATCCCCCTAGTAACAGAAACTCCTACAATGATTTTGGGGATGGATGTCTCTCATGGCTCTTCTGGCCATTCAGATGTCCCATCAGTGGCTGCGGTAATATTCTTTGTAACATTTAGGATTTTCAATCAATGTTCCCATATTGTGCTAAAAAAAGATCATATTGTACTATCAATAATTCCAAAACTTTCAGGTTGTTGGATCTCGATATTGGCCTTTTATTTCAAGGTACAGAGCATCTGTAAGAACCCAATCTCCTAAGGTGGAGATGATTGAATCTCTATATAAGCCTTTACCTGATGGGAAAGATGATGGAATGATGAGGTATCTTAGTGAAATGAATTCTTCATTGCTATTTCTAATGGTTTTCTGTTCATCATATAATGTCGATGCATCTGCGGAACCCCTTGCAAGTGGGATATCATTGTTGAAATATAATTGAAATTATCTTCATGCCCTCATTATGATTTTTATCATAATAGTATGAATGCCAGTCAATTCGTTATTTGCATCATCATAGCATGAGTTCCTGCCAACTCATTTGTATAATGTTATCCTTTCAAATTGCACCATTCATTATTCAAAATGAAGCATTAAGTCTTCTTTCCAGTCTTTAAAAAACCAAAGATGGTACTTGTCCACAAGGAGTCCTTTTTACCTGCAGCATTTCATCACCTGTTTTATCTATCATGTCAGGCTTGTTCCTTTTTTTTTTTTTTTCCCTGCTGTAGATATCTGAATCACCCATTGGTGCATTTTTAGGAATAAGGGTATGCAAAAATAATTTTAGGAAATATCTTAATTTCTCAGATGCTGTCATTATCAATATAATGTTGGAAAAGAATTATGAAGAGTTTTTATCTACTTAAAGTTTTTTCCTTTTACAGGGAGCTGTTAGTGGACTTCTTTCAGACCAGCAGTGGGCATAAACCAAAACAGATTATTCTTTTCAGGTTCTTTACATTATTCTGGTTTTTCCTTCTTTCAATTTTTAAAATAATACCATTAAACTCATTTTAATAAAAATGTTTTGGGCCAAGGTGAACAGGCTGCTTCCAATATTAATTCTCCACAAGGTGGAGAGCCCACACTACCCAATGGCTTATCATCACCCGAAAATTCTAGTGATGGATCAGTAGGCAGCGACACAAGCCATAAGTCAGCAACTGTGCCATCATTGTTTGAAGAGGATGTTGAATTTGTTGGTGTGGAATTAGAAGGAACGGAGAAGGCAATGGAACAGGCTCTGAAGGAGGGTATAGTCGAGGAAGCAGGGCCATTGAAGAGGAACATGATCCCAAAGCTTCCAAAAAAGGAGAATTGTGACGATGGTGGGGCTAGGATTAAAGAATTCAATGATGCAAACTATTGGAGGGTTGATCAAGAGGTTGCTGTATTGGAGTGACGGTTGGTTGGGTGAACCTGAAAATTTGGATGTTACTGCCAAGGACCCCCATATTTGGTTGGCAAGGGCTCATGCAGCAGACATGTACAGTATATTTTTGTTTCCAAATGGGGATTGAATGGTAGGTTATGATTTTACGATTATTAATAGTTATTGTTACTCTTATTGTTGTTTATTATTCAAGGTTTTGTTTTCTTTTTTCCGTTATCCCTTTAACTGACTGGTAGGGTTTCCTTTCAGTATTTATATTTGAAATTTTGCAAGTATAGCTGTGTCATTCTAAATTCATGAACTAATTTGATAGTGAACTACTATACATAAACAAAGTATTACTATTGGACGTGGTTCCTGAATTAATTCAGGGATCCTATATATGAATCCAGATTTGTTGTTAATTGAGGAGCCCCAAGCCTATGTCACTTGGATTCTGATTTTTGCTTGAATGTTAGACCTAAGTCCCTAGACATGAGGACGATTCAAAAGAAAAGAATAACCAAAAATCCTAGCAGAATGTGGAATAATGTTTGCTTTTCTGAGGTGCCCACTTATTCTTTGCATCGGCATCATAAATCATAAAGTTATTCCAGTTTTTTCCAATCGAACCTGAATGTTAACCTCCGATAGATTGCCAAGTCTATCCTTTTTCTACATGATGCCACACTATCTAACTCTACAGTTGCAATTATCAATTTGAAAAATATCATTTTGCATGATGCAAAGGTTATCCAATCAGAAGTGCATTGTGATTGTAACCAATCTATAATGTGCACTACAAGAAAATCAGCAAATAACAACGGAAATTAGCAACCGAATTTGTTGAATTTTCGTTGCTAATAAAAATTAGCAACGGAACATTCGGTTGCAAATTTGGCGGTTGGTATTTTTAGCAACGGAAATTAATTTCCTTTGCTATTTTTACCAACGGAATTAGAATTTCCGTTGCTATATTTAGCAACCGAAATCAGTTTCCGTTGCTATTTATAGCAACCGAATTGAAGTTTCGGTTGCTAAATTCAGCCAAAATTATAAAAAAATTGCGACGGAATTTTCGTCGCTATTCCGTCACTAAATTGAAGTTTCCGTTGCTAAACAGCTGAATGATGTAAACAAGAAAACTTAAAAGGTATACATAACTATAATAAATAATTAATTGAAGCACTTAACTCCTATGTAGAGCTTGCTCAAGTTCTGTATAGAATATCTAAATAATTTACAATACATAACTATAGTAAATAAATTAGAATACAATTTACTACCAATTCTTCTTTTCTATAAAGCAATATTTTCTTTTTCATTAATAAAAAAGCTCGAGTGGAAATTTTTACCTTCTGCTTGTCTACACCCTCAACTGTGGAAAGAGTCGGGACCAAATTTACAAGTCTACCAAATTTTTTCATGAATATCATTCAATTTTGCGATGAGATGCTGCACCTGCATAACAAGCAATAAATTCATATCAGCAAGGCAACATTGTTCCAAGTGCCACTAAGGAGCAGAAACAAAACAGCAGCACTTACAAACTACAAGTCCTGTAAAATATAGAAAAAATACATACAGGTGCTTAGATAAATGTGTTTGCCCATCAATGGTAAAGTGTTAAGATTGATAATTGGTACCTCGGGAATGAAGCATAATTGAGCCAGATCCAGATGATAAAGAGCTACAAAGAATCCAAGATCCTATTACTGTTATCTTTAATCGGCTGCAGAAGGCTGTTGAGACACTTAGAACTGAAGTAAATCCCACATAAGCATCTTCTACTTTGCAAATTAAATTCAAGAAACTTCGCAAGGTACATGCCTACTAGACTTGAAGAATTCTTTTTTGGATTTATGGAAACTTCATTTGAGTTTCTTTTTTTTCTCTAATCTTACAGTCGCTAATTGATGATGCATTTCAGGCTAATCCCATAATCCAGAAGAATGTTGCCAATTACAAAGGTTGGAATCTAATCAGTTGAATCTAAAGCTTTAGTACAAGCATCACATATCAGGAAAAGTTATTCTATAGCTAGTTGTTGGGTCTAAGACTATTAATTTGATACTGGAATGTTCATGTTGAATTATCCATATGATTGTAGCTGTTAGCTTATTAAGCAATTATAAATTGCAAGAATTTTTGAAATTTAAAATTTTATGCTGCAATATTATGAAGGTGACGTGTGGTTTAAAGCTGCAAAGTAAGGGTGGGATTTTTTCTTGAACATAGGAAGTAGAGCTGCCTAATTCTAATAAGCAACTAGAACCCTAGTACACTGCAGTTTCAAACATTCTTGTGTCTAGAGTAGAGAGTAAAATAGTTGATGTTCCTGGCTGCTTTTTATGCTGGGAGTTGTAAAATACTTGTTACTTTTTTGTATTTGCAGTTGCAATGGAAATTCTGCAGATGGTTGGATTTATTGAAGATGTGATATTCGATGGTATTGGGAGAGCAGACACTTATCTGGTGTTGAAGAGGAATGATCCAGGATTGTTGTGGCTTGCTAAGTCATATCTTGAAGGGTGTGTGGCCTGCTAGTGTGTAAACTTACTGAATGAGTTGGACAAAATATTATTAAAATAAATCGAAACTGTAAATCTTGTGCCATAAATATTTTGCTGGTGCTTGAATGAATTACTTGCATGATTGTAAGTTGTAACACTACCGTAGGATCCTATCAGAACATTGGTTGTAATTATAATGATGTTTTGGACAAACTTGAGTGTAAAAATTTAAAATTTTGTTGCTGCAAAATTGCTCTTGGATCCAATGATATCAGTGCATAAGAAACTTAATTTAAGCACATTAGATCTGATTGACAATAGGGATGAAAATGAGATGTAACAGTGAATTAAATCATGTGAGTTTAAATTTCTTTTTATGGTATTATGATGGCTACGCTAAGGTTTGAGCGGTTTTTATGTGAAATTTTGAATGGTTTTTGTATAATAAATATGTAAAATTTTGAATGGTTTCCTCTAATAAATGTTAGATTTTTTTGATTAAATGGTTTCCTCTAATAGGGTTTGCTGGTCAAAATAGGATGTAGCATCAGCAAACTATGGATGTTTTTCATAGGCATTGGAAATAAAAAGAGTAATATTAACCTACAGCCAATAACTAAAATTACAAAGAAATAAAGAACAACAATACAGTTCATCATATTAGCACAAACAAACAAAATTTAAGAAATATCTAGCAAACATATCATTATCCTCTAGGACATGGTAAACCGAACAAATCAAGTAATTATAAATGGGATTAAGCACTTACCTAATTTATAGAATCTCATTGTTGATTTCCAGACCTTTGAACTGCTGCATTGCCTATTTGTTGCTGCTGTAAAATGAAAAGGTACAGTCTTTTTATTCTAATTCTCATATAAATATCCTTCTAATAATTTTCTCACAGAAAATTAACAAAAATATATAGAGACTATAAGATTTAAGAATATAGAGTTATCATAACAGATTAAGTATATATCAGATTTACTAGATACAAAAGATTTGGATTTGAAGAAAAAATATCATGATATTTCTGAGGAACTGGAAATGCTTACTGATGTGTAAAATGTGTCTCAATTGAACTTCTGCTAACTTGATATTTTTCCCTTTACAGCTGTATCGTAACACACAAAGGCTAAAAAAAACAAAATACAGCATAATAAGCAAGAGCAGAGCAAAACTGACAATACCAAAGCAATTTGAAAAAAAGACACGTGCAATAAGATAAAAATAAGATAGCCCCAATACAAAAAAAGGCTTAAAAATAGAACTTATATCTGAAACCTAAACAATAATTAAATTTATATAAGAACAAAATAAACCATTTGTGTTTCACGGTAATATATACATTATAATAGAAGCTGCTTTACAATGGTGGAGGCAATACATGGCTCACACTTCCTTGCACTACGCTGCAAATAAAACAATAACATGTACTTATGAGTGGAGGTAATTTTGTTTTGTTCGAGCTTCGAAGGAAGAGCGAGAAAGTGCGAAAAGCATACCTTTGAACAAAGCCTCTGCCTCTGGTACGCATTACCACAGCTGCAGGCCTTACCCTTTCTGCTTCTTTGCATATAATTTTACCTGCATCTCTTTCTACAATCCGAGCAACACTCTTCACCTATTTACGTATCATCCACACATTGTTCAATGATTCATCTAGAAAATAGTATATCCAAAGATGCAAATAAAAACCAAATAGCTTTAATCTATGAGTATCTTATTTGCTTTAAACCAAAACAGAACATAAACTAATTTTACTTAAAATCAGGTTTATAACTAATATTTGGCAACAAAAACAAGCAGAGAAAAAGATGAGGTAAACAGTTCACTCACCATGGCAACCTGGTAAGCCTCAACAGCAAGCTTCTCCATAAGTCCCTGGGCCATATCATAAACAAGATCATTCTTCACATCTCATATAACGAAAAATTGTCAAGCTTTCATCAATTTATTACTGTAATAAGTTCAATTCAGTTTCAACCATTTCAATAAGCATATTTATATGTGCCTTGCTGGTTTCTATTCTCCAATTCAGTTTCAACCATTTCAATAAGCATATTTTCAGTCTCTATTTTGGCAACCTACAATTACGAAGTTAAAAGATATTATAAGCATTAAGCTTTCGTTATTTATTTATTTATTTTTTTTTTGAAGAACAAACAACCAAAAGAGGAAGCACATAGCTAATTTCTACTGCTTACAACAAGAAAATATTATATATATGTATCACCACTACAATAAACTACAATAACCTGAGGAAAAAAACCATACGAAATTGATTTGATGTTTACCAATTTAAATTTAAACATTATTAATCGCTTCTAAGGTGAAATTGGAAGTAAAAATTAAAAAAAATATATATGTTAAAATTTTCCTTCATATTCTCACATGGGTCCCAGACATGGATTCTAAGTGGCCATCTTGACCACATGTTGTCTGTTCAAGAAAAGGATTGTGAATTTGGTCAAATAGCAAGGGGGAGGGAGGAGATACATTAAAAGATTTCAGATTTCATAAGAGATAAGGGCGGGTTTATCTCTTCTTATTCCACGTCAAGCTCCCTGTCCCCACCTTATCAAATTAGATAATACTTGTTTAACACGAATGCCACTACACACTTACATATTTCTTGCCACCTGGTACTGTTTTTCTTTTCTTTCTTTATAATAATATTCCATGCTTTCAACATTAAGAATTAAAAAATTAATTCAGATATATTCAAAAACAATGATTTAAAAAATTAATCAATTATTTTCACCACAGCAATTGCAATTGAGAAGGGTGAATTTGTACTTAACAATTTATCATTTCTAAAATTCAAATACAAGTCACTACAAGAAAAATGCAAAATAGCGAGGACAAAATTCCTCGCTAAATGATGATTTTTCGTCGCTAAATCAATTTAGCGACGATTTAGCGAGGACAAAAATTTTGTAACAAAAGTCGTCCTAACTGATTTTAGCGAGGATTTTCGTCCTCGCTAAGTTTTGCGAGGATTTAGTCCTCGCTAACTTTTGCGAGGATTTAATCCTCTCTAAGTTTTGCGAGGATTTAGTCCTCGCTAAGGTTTGCGAGGATTTAGTCCTCGCTAAATTTTAGCTAGGACGAGTTTCTTGCTAAAATTTAACATGCATTTTGTGACAAAAATTGTTCGTGCTAAATTTAGCATGAGATTTATCCTTGCTAAATATTCATATGAAATTTTTTGTTTTCTTAATTTAACATGAAAATTTTATTATTTAAATAATAAACTGAAAAATAATAAATTTATATTCACTCAATATTTAATATAAAAACATCTATATATTAATGAATAAATTGTTATTTACAAGCGTATATCATTGCTAATAATATATCCAAAATAATACATCCATATATAACTGTAACAATTAAAAATCATAAATAGCTCATAAAATGCCAGTTGCTTTTAGTTCCTATAGTTGTGTAGTGATTGATTGCAGATAACGAAGAACTCCATCCAATGTCATTATTAGAACTTGATCTTCCAATTGTTGATGTTGAACATCTAACCAGTGTTTGCATAACTTGACTAAATACAAAAAAGTAGTAAAATATGACCTATACAATAGTAATAATAAAGAAGCAAAATATGACCTATATAATTCATATATAAATGAGTCTCCTATACTCTGAAGGTAATGCAAAGACAAAAAAATTCTGACTATAAATACGCATAAGCCAGTTGCACCTTTCAAGATATTCTTTACATCACCTTTGTATGGTGACGTTCCTCAATTTCTCTACAGCCTATTTTATCCCAGACTTCAAACTCAAACTACAGCATAAGCAAGTTTGGGATAATCACAAGTCAAGAACATTGACATATGAACATTTTCATACTATTGGTGTTACATGACAAGTGGAAAACAAATTTTTTGTGCATCATTCAATCTCCGAGGTCCTTTGGTCATTAATTATCACATTATTTAGCAAATTAGGATTTCACAAACCATTAAGAATTTAATCAATTAGAGACCATATAACCTAATGGAACAGGAAGCTAACTGGAAAGCGCCTTCAAACTTAATGTACCATAAAAATGAATGGCAAGGCAATAAGGGCCATCCCTAAGTGAATGAATTGACTGCAAATCTCTTAATGTCATCAACTATTTAAACTTCTGTCAATCATAAAATGCTAAAATTGAATAATAATTAAAATGCATCAATTTTACTGAACACATTTGACTTTGGTTGAGAAACATCCTTGAAGTACAATACATGCTAAGATTTGAGGCAAAAAATCCCAAAAACTTTAAAAGTGAGTAGTGAATACTTACGGTACAATGAAGCAACTGCTCTAGTTCAGCAGGGGCAACCTACATATTAAGTGGATTCACAGTAATCACAAGATCACAGTAATCATCTGCAAAACCATCATTGATATCAAGGACGCACCATCTGTTATAGAAGAAAAGGTAAGAAATTTATATTTTCCTCAAGTGAAATAACTAATTTGTACTTGATGTATGCATGTGAAATAATTAGTGAATAAATGATGAATATAGAGGCCTCTTATGATATCAAAATGGTTACAAATATCATTAGCCTGATAACATACCCCAGAAAGGTTTGCAATGCCCTATGAAAGTAAACCATGATAAAACAAAAGCCTATTATTCAATCAATCAAGACTTAAATCAATCAGACTTCATTTTTTGAATGCTTCTAGCAAAGATCAAAAGACATATATGCAACTTTTCTTAGAAAATGAGATGTAATACAATTAGAGCCTGGCATACAAAAATTATCCACTTTTTGGATTTACTACCAATCTAATTTTCAAAGTAATTACAATGATCCCCCGGTCCCCATCTAACAACACGATTTACGTAAACAGAGCAAGAAACAATAAAAATGGAGGAAACCGATTAAACACAAACAACTAGGACACATAATACACCAAACACTTGGGTGGGGATTCCTTTTTGCTCACATGTGATCAAAGAGATATTACCATGCGCACATGACTGATATATCTCTATTGGATCTGTTGTACTTCATTGCAGAGACAATGTTGGCTGCGTTGGCATTAAATCCTCCCAGAAAACCAGCAACAGCCGAACCAGTAAGATTCTTGAGCATGTTGAGCTCCACCAAGGAAGCAACACTAGTTTTCAAGACTTTCTTCACCACTTCTTCCTTGATAATTGCCTCACAAACAACTGATTTTCCACGTCTTTCGATCCAGTTTACAGCAGCAGGTTTCTTGTCTGAACAAAAATTTCCTAGCCCATTGAGAAATACTCTTTGATCAACGATAAGCCAGCTACAATTAGTGTATGCTTCAGGAAAATAACTAAAAGAAACAGAACCAATCAACCTAAGAGAAATTTAAAAGAAGAAGAAAATTAAAGTATCCATGAAGGTAAAGAGGATATAGACAAGGATGACGATATCTAAAAGCAAGAACAGGTAATTCCAAAGCCAAGAGCAAGTTCAGTTCTGAAACATGAGAGAAGAACGTGAAGAGACATTTCCCTCTTCACATCTGGACAAATTTATGACAAGCGTCAGCCATGACTGTTAACAATGTAAATTGCAAAACCCAGGGAATATTTCAGTGTTAACATAAAGACAAAGGTAACCTCATCAGCAAAAGATACAAACACCAAACATAAAAAATAAAATAACAATAAAAAAGGAATTTACCTGAGATACCAATAACATCCATGTCAGGAAAATCATTTTGAAGGAAATCAAGAACGTTTTAGACCCCTTTGGAAACCATGTTCATCCCCATTGCATCGCCAGTACTGCAGCTGAATCTCGTGTAAAGGTTCTTTTCGGCAATAGAGCATTGTATGCCTTGGAGCTTCGCAAATCTACTCGATCTGCAAACCCATAAACAGCAAAAAAATTTCAAACTTATAAATAGACAAATATTTCTTATCATTTCTCTGTATTACTGAAAACTACAACACATTTTTTTGCGAATTTTTTTCCTTATTATATATAATGACTTAAAAAAATCACCACCAAAATATAAAACACATTTATAACTTGTAGGCGGGATGTATATAATTTTTATTAACATCAAAAGAAAAAAGATAAACGAAATAAAGAAACATCAGAGTATAGAACTAATGTTTTAACCAAACACTGTGAAAGAGAATACCTATTAAAAATGACGGCCAAGGTATCGAAATTGTCAGGATTCTCTAAGAAGAACTTCAACTCGGCGGCCCTCGCCTCAGCCCCGAATCTAACAACGGGGGCTCTGGTCATGGCATCCTTCAATAACACGCTCTTGGCGCCACCTGACAAGTGGATCGCCTTACACCCTCTGTTGGTGCTCGCCACCAAACACCCCTCAGTAGTCGCCATCGGAACAGAGTACTCTCGCCCGTCTAGCAACAGTGGCCCGACAATCCCAACTGGAATCTGCGCATATCCCATCGGCATTTTGCAGCACTGTCCTAAAATCGACTCGTAATCGAATCCTTCAAGAGGCAATCCCTCAAGAGACGCGTGAAACTGAAGGCTAGAGTGTTAGGGCAGAGGGCCTTTGCTCCAGAAGATAGCAAACGACCAATGATTTTTTGAAAAATAATATGGGTTTTTCCAGCGCCATTTTATCCCGCCCAAATTTTCTGTTCTAGGGATCGAATATTAACTATTTACAGGACTAGCTTTTTTATCCTCACAGCTAATATGAATTAAATTAAAAATTAATGACCCTATAAAAAACTAATCTTATTAGTATAAAATTAAATTATTAAAATTTTATTATATATAATAAGTTAATAACTATATAATTAAATTATTAATTTATATGTTTATATATATATATATTTTGTAAAAAATAAATCAGATCTTTTTTAATAACACTAAAAATAAATGAAATAATTGATAAGATAATTATATACTCATATAATTACATATAAAAGTAAATGAAATTAATTAATAAGATAATTAGATATTTATATAATTACATTAATTAATGAAATTTTATTATATATAATAACTATATATAATTAGTTAATTACATTATATTAATTTACAACTCTATTACCCACATAAGTATTATACTAAAAATAGATGAATATTAGTTAAGTTATACTATAAGTAAATAAAATTAATAGGTAAGATAATTATATACTCATATAATTATATAAATTAATAACTTCCATTATATATAATAATTGTATATAATTATATTATTAATTTATAATTTGTGCTTAATTTGGCGAGGAACTTAGTCCTAGCTAATTTAGCTAGTATTATTTCGTTGCTAACAAATAAATCCATGAAAACACCATCAGCGAGGAATTAATCCTCACTAAATTGGCGAGAACCGTATTCCTAGCTAAATTAGTGAGGATTAATTCCTTGCTAACTAGTTAATCCTCACATGAAAAAGTATCAGCGAGGGAATAGCGAGGGATATATCCTCACTAAATTGGCGAGGATTACATTCCAAGCTAAATTAGCGAGGGATATGTCCTCGCTAAATTGGTGAGGACTACATTGCAAGCTAAATTAGCGAGGGATATGTCCTCGCTAAATTGGCGAGGACTACATTGCAAGCTAAATTAACGAGGGATATGTTCTCACTAAATTGGCGAGGACTATATTCCAAGCTAAATTAGCGAGGGATATGTCCTTGCTAAATGCTTCATCTATCATATGCCACCTTATTTAAACGTTAGCGAGGAATTTATCCTCGCTAAATTAGTGAGGACTTTTTTCTCGCAAAATTAGCGAGGATTCAGTCCTCGCTAAATGCTTCCTCTATATATGCCACCTTATTTAAACATTAGCGAGGATATTTTTTCTCGCAAAATTAGCGAGGATTAAGTCCTCGCTAAATGCTTCATCTATCATATGCCATCTTATTTAAACGTTAGCGAGAGATTTGTCCTCGCTAAATTAGTGAGGAGTTTTTTCTCGCAAAATTAGCGAGGATTAAGTCCTCGCTAAATGTTTCATCTATCATATGCCATCTTATTTAAACGTTAGCGAGGGATTTATCCTCGCTAAATTAGCGATGACTTTTTTTCTCGCAAAATTAGCGAGGATTAAATCCTCACTAAACGTTAGCGAGGGATTTGTCCTCGCTAAATTCTCGTTAAATTTTGCGCCAAAATTTAGGCGCCAAAATTAGTGACAAATTATCGATATTCTCGCTAAATTGTTGCAAAATATATATTTATTTGCATCCCTACCAATATTTGTGACAAATTTCATTTGTCGTCGCTATTTTGTCGCTATATCAGTGATTTAGCAACAATTTTTCTTGTGCTCGCTAAATTTTGTCGCTATTCTACAATTTTCTTGTAGTGAAGTGTTCAATTTGAAATTTAAAATTACATATTTTAAATAAATTAAGCTTCTAAAATTTACATGTTTTAATTGAATTATAAAAAGCTCATATGTATCAAGGAAAAATTAATACATAAATCGGCCACATACCCAAAATCAAACATAAATGACTTCGTGCTTAAGTATTAAAATAGTAATAAAAAACTTTAGAGATAACCAAAAATTAGCCTAAATCCAACGAAAATAGGAAGAAAGTGTCAATTTCAGTCTTAAATTCTGCAAGAAATCCATGAACGATTATACACAATACGGATTAGCAACACGTAATACTGAAATAAATAGAGAGACCAGCTCGAATGTGTACCCAGTAGACGAGGAGGAGACAGAAGCGGAGAAGAAAAGGACACCGCCTTCTTCATTGTCCAAGAGGCAAGGCTTTTCGGCACCTGGTTTTCAAAACTGCACCATATTTCCCCTCCCAATTAAAACAAGAAATAATACTTAGATTTGTGTCGAAAAAATGATGCTAGTATTGGTCCAGCTAAGAGACTCACACTCATTGAAATTTACACTCACTGAGGTGGAGAGAGAATTTTAAAGCGTCAATCAAACGCGGGGCTAGTGATAGGGTTTTCTCTTTGTCAATCTTTGTAATTCAATCTCAATCTCAGATACAAAACCCCCAAAAAAACTTGACAGCAAGTACAATTTGGAAAATATTAAAAAGAAAACTAGTACATCAGTTTCAAAATAAATATTAAAAACACATAAACTTAAAAGATAGAGATAGATAACCTGATAGTGGAGAGAGAGAAATGATGGAGGCGAGAGGAATAAGGTTGGACGAGGCAGAAGGCTCACGAAAAAATGAAAGAACCGAAAAAATTGGATTATTTATACCTAGGATAAAAATGAAAATAGCAACCGAATTTATTTCGGTTACAAAAATAGCAACGGAGTAATATATCCGTTACTATTTTAGCAACCGAATTTAAATTCGGTTGCAATTTTAGCAATGGAAAAAATTCCGTTGGTATTTTTGGTCCCAAAGTTTTTCCACATGCCCCGCAAAATACCAACGGAATTAATTTTTCGTTGCTAAAATTGCAACCGAATTTAAATTATGTTGCTATTTTAGCAACGAAAAATAATTTCGTTGCTATTTTTAGACCCAAAGTTATTACACCTACTTGGCACCAAAAATACCAACCGAATTCAGTTTTCGTTGCAAAAATAGCAACGGAATAAAAATTCGGTTGCAATTTTAGCAACGGAAAAATTTTTTCGTTGCTATTTTTTGTTCCAAAATTTCACCGCCAAACATGGCGTCTTTTTAGCAACAATTTAAGGGTTCCGTTGCTAAATTTTGGCGCTAATAATTTCCTCTATATTTAGCAACGGAAAATAACCAAATTTATTTCCGTTGCTAAATTTGTAATGTTGAACCAAATTTAGCAACAGAATATATTTTCTGTTGCCAAATAGCAACGAAATTCATTTTCCGTTGCTAATTTAGCAACGAAATCAATTCCGTTGCTATTTTTCCGTTGTTATTTTTAGATTTTCTTGTAGTGGTGGAATTAGTTTGAGGAAGCAAATATATATAATTCTAGGAAATTGGCATTTATTCTCTTCATCCAAGATGCATCATGTTTTAGATCATACATTTTTTTAATCGAAGGCAATCTCTTATAGCATCTAAGATGCATCATGTGGTCTAACTTTGGTGTCATTGCATATTAGATGCAGAGAACTCCACTATCCTTCTCTGGGTTTCTAATTTGTTGCTAGAGGTGCCCATCTTAGCAAAGAGAATATTAATGAATGTGTTGTATCATATTGTTATTTGTTGACCCAATATATTCTATGTTAGATGTCACTGTTATCTTATTCATTTTGCACCTGTTGCTAATTCCATGAGACATGTTTTACAGCACAGAAAAACTATTGATGGCCTGCTTATGAGCTCTAGTTCTTGCAGCCCTGATAATATCAGCTGCCCTGTTACTTTATTTAGCACTTCTACATTATTTTTTTGTTGAGATTCTCGTTGTTACTTGTGCTTTATATAGTTCTGGTTGTTTGTCATGACCTACTATCTCCTCAATGAACACATGTTGCTGCTACATAGAGCTCATCAAATTTTAGGCAATGCGATTTGCAAAGCTCCCAACGACAAGGTAAAATTAGGTTGCTGCTACATTGTTGCCGAATTATATTACATTATAAATTATGTTCTCATTATTTTGCTTGACAATAAACAGATCTTTAAGAAGTACATTGAGATAGAGTCCAACTATGTAATATTGATCGCTGTCGAAACCAGACAACTACTTATTCCATTATGCCAATACTCCTTTACCATTATTCATACATCTCAGTTTCTCTGCTTCCACTTTACTTTGGGTCCTATCTCTTGCCTTCTCTTGTATCATCTATTTTAATTATTATCTCTATTTGATTTGCTAGTTTCACATCACATAGTAGACACTTCTAATGAAAATAAATAAATTAAGAAGCTACAAGTGCATCTAGAGATTCATCAAAAAAGAAAATACAGATTCTCAATTAATTAATTGGAAATTTCAGGAAGTAACTGAACAACATATTTAGTTTCCTTGTGGGACTGTGCTTATGTTAGCCATCTTTTAATAATACCCTCTTGTATTGTTGCTGTGTGTTTTATGTAAGGCTTGAATGATTCAATTAGCATCTTAATTTGTAAGAGCTTAAGATTTCATAGTCATTTCATATTTCTCCTATACTCTATTGATCTATGTTTCAAAAGATTATATTTTACTAAATTATGAGTTGAATGAATTAATATGTTCTATTAGATTAGAAATTAAATGTTATACTAATTAATCTATTGAAATATAAATACCAAGGTTATGGCATCCGATAAGCAGTGGATGAAACTTGTCGATGACCGACTTGATGAAGCATACTTAGTTGGGATGAAACTTGTCGATGACCGACTTGATGAAGGTTTGAAGACTTCATGCAAATGTTGATAGCTATTTTGTTAAGAAATTATAGAGATGTAAATCATCTTATTTTGCTAGTTATTAATTTTTTTTGGAAAGGGGTTGTATAAACAATATTTTTGTTCATATGATGGTTTTTTTGGATGTTAACTCATACATTTGTATTCATTACAAATTAATTATATATACATATATATATATATATATGAAATGTTGGGATTATTGTTTATATATGTATTTATTATTTATGAATTATATAATACAATAGAATTTACAGAATTAAAAAATTTATTTATTTTGGAATTAACAGGAATTATATACCTTTTAGTGACTAGATTAGAGGCTAAATTATTGGTTTTTTATTAACCTTTTAGTGACCAGATTACAATGATCTGTAAAAGTTGGTCCCAAAAAAATAGCGACGGAATATAACTTGTCCTCTTTGAATTTTAGGGACCAAATTTTTGGTTATTAAAAAGTTTGATTAGTCACATGAGTTAATTATTTGGGACAAGAAATCTGGTCTTTAATACTTTCTAGGAACTAGTTATTTCTAGTCCTTAATTTTTTTTAGGGACCAAAAATAGGTTGTATAGGTCACGTGAGGTGAATTAATTAGGACAAAAAATCTGGTCCTTAATAATTTTTAGGGACCAGAATTTTTCTAGTCCTTTATAACTTTTAAGGACCAGATGCGAAATCTGGTCCTTATTAGTCATTACCGGCGGAGCCTTTAGAGAGCAGAAATCTGGTCCTTATTGACCTTTAAGAACCAGTTTTTCACCTTTAAGGACCAGATAAAGGTCATTTTTCTTGTAGTGGTTGGTGCTCACGGCAGATGACTCCGTATTATGCAAGATTTTCCCCCAAACCCTAGCTAATTCAGCCCAGATCTGGTTCTAAAACTTGCCATCACACTGCATCGAGAGCTTTGAACAGTTCAGCGACATGTTTGTCGCAAAGTTTATGGCCGCTATTTGCCCTAACAAAGTATCTGCTGACCTAAACCTGGTGCAGCAAGAAAAGGGCGAAACGTTACGAGCGTACGTGGAGAAGTTTAATGATGTGGCCATGGACATACAAAATTTGAACTTGGAGGTCGTCATTAATGCCCTAATCTGAAACACGAGGTGTCAGGATTTCAGCGATTCTCTAAGCAAGAAATCGCCAACTGACTTCACTGAGCTTATGTCTCGGGCACACAAGTATATCCGAATGGATGAGGCTCGGCATCTTCGCCACGCCTCCCATAAAGCATGGAACTCAAAAAAGGAAGTAGGGGAAGGTGCTAGAGTGGCCCGGGATGGGGGGCTACCCGGTAAATCCGACCCAAAGAAATACTGAGGAAGTCACTGGAACAACAGGTCGTATGAAATCACCACTCCCAGCTCCGACAATCGAAGGGACGACAAGTTCACGCCCCTTACTACCTCTCGATCACATATCTTGGATTGGCTTAAGCAGAACGACCAAGTTAATTGGCCGAGACCCATGAAGAGAGATCCGAGCAGAGACCAGGGCCTTTATTGTGCTTTTTATAGAGACAAGGGGCACGACACAGAGGAGTGCAGGTAACTCAAGCGGGAGATCGAACACCAAGTTTGGAAAAGGTACATTAGCTCACTTCACAAAATAGGAGGATAGAGGAAAGAGACAAAGGTTGCCCTCCCCTCAACCGAGCAAAAATAGATCTAACGGAGGAAGGCAAGCACCCACGGGGGTCATATATGTAATTGCAGGGGGCGAACATAGAGATCATTCCTGCAAGAGGAAGGGGAAGGAGGTCATGTCTGTCTATCAGGGGGTGAGCTCACTCTCAAAGTTGATTCAGTTTACACAGATGGGTCACATGTTCGGCACCCATACACAGATGCCTTAGTAGTCGAAGCAATCATTCAAGACTTTCTGGTCCAGCGGATACTAGTCGACATAGGAAGTGCAGTTAATCTCATAACAACTCGGGCATATAAAGCATTGGGCATAGCCGAACACATGCTTGAAGAAGTCAATGTCCCCCTTATAGGTTTGCCCGAAAAGCCCGTACGAGTAGAAGGTCTGGCTAACCTATCCGTTCAGCTCGATGACGAATCGGTGATTTGCGTTCGCAGAGCAGACTTCATGGTCGTTGATATTTCGCTCTCCTACAGTGTAATATTTGGTAGACCCCTCTTGTCCGAGGTAGATACCTGTGTCTCCATGAAGAACCTGGTGCTGAAAATTTCGACAGAAGACGGAGTGGCTGTCTTGATAGGAAATCAGAAAATAGCTCGAAAAACATACCTAACAATGCTCAGAGGGGCCAATCAAGGTTTACCCTTAGACACAATGGATGTACCCGATAAGAAAGAATGAAGAGCAGAGCCAGCAGAAGTATTACAGGTGGTCGAACTTGAGCCAGGCAAGAAGGTTCAAATTTCAGCTGGAAAGAAAGGGGTAGAGAAAGAGGCCCTACTATCCACACTTCGGGAATTCATTGACGTCTTCGCCTGGCAGACCTCAGATATCCAGGGGGTTAGGAAAGACTTAATAACCCACACACTGAATGTTCGGCCAGAGAGCAAACCAGTAAAATAAAAGAAGAGGAACCATGCCCCTGAAAGACAGTTAGCCATCGAGCAGGAGACCGTAACTCTGCTGGAAAGCGATTTCATTAGGGAGATATACTA
The DNA here is from genome assembly GCA_037975025.1 of Excoecaria agallocha. NCBI lineage: Eukaryota > Viridiplantae > Streptophyta > Magnoliopsida > Malpighiales > Euphorbiaceae > Excoecaria > Excoecaria agallocha. The sequence continues at coordinate 4,417,266 of CM075821.1, read as the reverse complement.
TCTGGACTGGTTGGCTAACGTTGTGCTTGTCCGAAAAAGCAACGACAGATGGAGAATGTGTGTCGACTTCACCGATCTGAACAAAGCTTGCCCGAAAGACTGCTATCCGCTGCCAAACATAGACACACTGGTAGACTCAACAGTAGAATTCGAGAAATATGCCTTCTTGGATGCATCGACGGGCTACCATCAGATCCTGATGGCCCCTTCAGATGAAGAGAAAACAACGTTCATCACCCACAGAGGAACATACTGCTACCGAGTTATACCTTTTGGATTGAAGAACTCCGGGGCCACCTACCAAAGGCTGATGAATAAGTTGTTTGCCGAGCAGTTGGGAAGAAATATGGAGATCTATATAGATGATATGATTGTAAAAAGCCGAACTTCTACTGACATGTGCACCGAGCTCTAAGAGACATTTTATAGGCTCCGGGAGTCAGGCTTGAAGCTCAATCCCAAAAAGTGTGCCTTTAGGGTCCAGTTCGGGAAGTTCCTTGGCTTCATGATATCGAAGCAAGGGATCGAGGCCAATCCGGAGAAAATCAAAGCGATTATGACCATGGACCCCCCTAAGATAGTTCGGGAAGTACAACGGCTTAATGGAAGGATTACAGCCTTGGGCAGGTTCATATCATGCTCGGCTAAGTGGTGTTTGCCTTTCTATCGAGCAATCAGAAACCTTAAGAATTTTTCCTGGACAGAGGAATGCCAACAAGCCTTCCAGGACCTAAAACAATTTCTTTCAACTCTACCATTGCTCAACAGCCCATTGGTTGGCAAAGTTTTATACCTCTACTTGTCCGTCTCAATGAGTGCAGTTGGTTCGGTCCTAGTCAGAGAAGAGGATGGCCAACAGTTCCCCATTTACTACACTAGCAAAGTACTTCGGACGGCTGAATCAAATTACTCGATCCTAGAGCGGCTGGCCCTTGCCCTCATTACAACAACAATCAAGCTCCGCCCATACTTTCAGGCGCATACAATTTCGGTGCACACGAGCACAAACCCACGAAAAGTGTTGCAAAGGCCAGAATGCTCGGGTAGACTAACAGAGTGGGCCACCCGTTTGGGAGAATTTGATGTTCGGTACGAGCCACGAACATCAATGAAAGCACAGGTGCTTACAAACTTCGTGGCTGAACTACACGAACCAGTTCCCGAGCCAGAGAAAGTATCATGGAAGCTGTATGTGGATGGGGCCTCGAGTTCAGAAGGAGCAGGGGTCAGAGTAATTTTGAGGTGTCCATCGATAATCTAGGTCCGAGCCATGGCACGCCTGACCTTTCCAGTCTCCAACAATGTAGCTGAGTATGAGGCCCTATGTTACGGGCTACAGTTGGCAGCAGAAGTAAAGCCGGACAATTTAGAAATATTCTCATATTCCCAACTGGTAGTCAGTTAACTGAAAGGCAATTTCGAAGCCAATGATCGCTCGATTATCCGCTATAGAGAGTTGATCTCCACTCTGTTAGCCAGACTTGAAGATAGAGGGGTGGCTTGGTCCATCACTCAGATACCTCGGGCAAAAAATGCAGAGGCAGATACTCTGGCAAAGAAAGCTAGTCTCAATAGCCCGACAGGCAGCGCAGATATCATTTCCACCATCATCTCAAGCCCCACCTATGAGACCTATCAGGTTCAGGTTCAGAAGCCATTGGAAGGTTGGCGCTTACCCATTTATCAATACCTGATGTCAGGAACTCTGCCAGGGGAACGAGTGCAAGCCCAGAAAATAGTTCAAAAATTGAGTTTATACGCTGTAATGGATGACAAGCTATACAGGAGATCTTTCTTCCACTCGTGGTCTTTATATGTAAGCAAGGAAGAAGGGGATTACATCCTCAGAGAAATCTATGAAGGTATCTGCGGAGCCTACGAAGGTGCACAGGCCATAGCACGGAAAGCTCTTTTGCAGGGGTACTATTGGCCGACCATAGAAGCTGATGTGAAGACTTTGGTGCAAAAATGAGACAAGTGCCAGAGGTTTGCAAACATCCCACACCAAAGCCCGGCAAGACAGAAGCCAATCCACAGCTCATAGCCTTTCTCCCAATGGGGGATAGACATACTGGGTCCTTTCCCCCGAGCAAAAGGGCAGCGGCTGTTCTTGGTGGTAGCAGTGGACCACTTCACCAAGTGGGTAAAAGCAGAACCGCTTTCAACCATCACACCAACGAACATCCTGAAGTTCCTGAATAAAAACATTATAACAAGGTTCGGTATCCCCCACTCAATTATATCGGACAACGACAAACAATTCGATTGTCAGGCTTTTCAAGAGCTTCTGCTCGGAGCTGAAAATTCAGTTGAACTTTACTTCAGTCTACCATACGTAGTCCAACAAAATGACCAAAGTAACAAATAGAACTATCTTGTCCGAACTAAAGAAGAGGCTTGAAGACACCAAAGGCCTGTGGACTGAAGAGCTTTACAATGTGTTATGGGCATACTGGATTTTGCCTCGTTCAACAACGGGGGTAACACCCTTCGCACTCACATATGGCACGAAAAGCAGTCATCCCATGTGAGATAGGGGTCTGAGGTGTCCGAGTATCTTCACCCAATGCGGAAAGCGAGGACGGTCTAATGTATAATTTAGATCAGCTCGAAGAAAGGAGAGTGCGCCCAGATACGTTCCGCGGCATACAAGCAGCGCATAGCGGCTTACCATGACCGAAGGATCAAGCCGAGGTCCTTCCGAGTCGGGCAAATGGTACTGAAAAAAGTGATTTCTGCTCAAACATCGGTAGGAGTAAGCAAGCTAGATCCCAACTAGGAAGGACCATACATTGTCCGAAAAGTAAGTTAAAACGGAGCATACAGGCTATAAGACGTCTCGGGCAAATGACTCTCGCACTCCTGGAATGGACTCAACCTCAAACCCTACTATCAATAGTTCGACCCCTCATCACACCATATCTTGTACTAATTCTTATTTTATGATCTTTAATTTCTAGTCCGTTCGTTATTTGCATTGTTTCCTCATTCGATTACCATGATGTTCGGGCCTCAATGCCAGTTCGGCAGATGTTTCTATGTGCCGAAAACAAGATTAATGAACAACATATTTCGTTCAAATTACTTGGCAATTTTACAACAGGATACACTCATAAGCTCGGCATCTTCGCAGCTAAATCCTTATCAATACTTAATTAAGTTTGGCACATATCGCCGCTAAGCTTGTTAAGTGCGAGGTTATCTATGCCTTCGATTAAATGGCCCGGCACCTTCGCCAAAAGAGCCCTATCATTAAATTAAGTTCGGTACCACTTGCCGTAAAACTTAACAAACTATAAGTCCATCTATGCCTATGAGCAAGGAGCTCGGCATCATCGCCAAGATAGCTCTATCATTAAGTTAAGTTTGGTACCACGCACCGCGAAACTTAACCCATAAAACCAATTGCACTTGAGGAAAAGGCCTCTAACGACCCACGATGACCTACAGCTCAGCCTTCTTAACCCTGTATTCCGAAGTCTCAGACCCTAGGTACGTGTCATTACACATCTCTTATTTAAATAGCTTTTTTAGCGAGCCGTGTTCTAATTTGATTAGTTAAGTGCGATTTGGTGATGTTAAGTTACATCGGGAAAGCTGATCTTATGATATTTAAATCGAACAAACATAGTAAAAACATAAGGAAAGGAAAAATTTTGAATTTTTATTAAAAGGAAAATATGTTACAAGGAATTAGTCCTCATCTGGATACACATCGTCCAGAAAGGACATATCAAGCTCAGGGTATCTTCCCTTTACAATGGCCGAAATTTTATTGCTAAATGCTATGCACTTCTCTGCTAAAACTTCAGCATCCTTCTCCTCCCAAGCTTCCTCTCGTTTCTCCCATTCGATCTCCTTCTCCTTGTATCGGTCGAGTTCAGCTTGCATAGCGAAATTGAACTCCTTCTCCCGATCCAAGGCAGCCTCAAGCTCGGTCACTTTGGTTGCAGCCTCTTCGGCCTGTTCTTGGGCCTTGCAAGCCGTCTCCTCAGCCTGCTCGTGGACCTTGCGAGCCCTCTCTTCAACTTCGCCCATCCTCGATCTGATAGAGCCGAAGTTTGACTCAGCCCGTCGATGCTTTGCAATAAGATCATTCATCTTGGCTATGGTCGCACTGACCAATTGAGACCCCTACATAATACAAAATAAAACATGTAAGACCATTTTTAAAAGAGGAGGAATACCAACCGATCCGAACCATATACCTCAAGTTGATGCCTCTTTAACCGTTCGGCCAAATTTTCAGTGCTCAGGGCATTAGGGGAGCAACTTCCATCGGCACGCATGAGGTTACGTGCACAAAAGTGCTGAAGTCTGCATCCCGAGAGGAGTACTTGTCTCCCATGGCCTCCCAGAACTCGTGGGGTTCGCTGATGAGGGTCCGGAGGTCTTTTGGCTCCTTGTCGTCACGGCCTTAGATCTCAGAGGGTCTGGCAACCTCAGCCTCGGCAACTGGAGTCCCATAAGCCTCAGCAGCGGGAGTCCTTGAGACCTCTGCAGGGGTCGTTACCGCTTGAACCTCGGGAGGAGGGTTTGCCTCCACCTCCTCCACAACCACGGGCATACTTGGAGAACCTAAGGCAAGCTTCTACCTCTTAGCCCTCATGATTTCTGCAGTTCGGCTCATCTTCCTCATGGCTGCAAGTAGAAAGCAAATTAAAACAACGCATCAGTATCACGAAGTGAGAAAGACCCAAACCTTACCAATTTCGAAGCCTGAGGATCCATCAAATTCCTCAAGTCCCACTTCACCCGGGCTAGCTCCCTTCAGCGAGCTAGGACTAACTCCTCTTCGTCGGAGAACCACAAGTTCCCATTGTTTCGGTTCGTATATCTCCCCCAAGTGGTTCGTACTTGAAAGTCGGCCCGTACCCTTTCCACTATAAAGAACCAATCCTTTCACTTCTTCAAGGACTCCGGGTTCCCAGTAGACACTCCATAGCTAGGCTTAGCTTGAATGTAGTTATGGTCCTGGTTCCAGCCCGAAGACCGACCACATGAGTTGCTCGGAACAAATTCAGGGTAAGGTTTATACCTTGCTCCACAACCCAGATTTGAAGAGCAGAAAGGGTCCGCCAAGCGTTGGGGTGGAGTTGTCCGATAGCCATATCAAAATACCTCAGCACACTCACCTTGAAACTCGTCAAAGGGAGATGGACCCTGGCTTCCAGTTATGCCTCGTAAATAGCTGTCTTCCTAGTATTAGTAAATTCCGTATTCGCCCTTTGTGAAGCGCTGGGTCTACTGGCGAAATAGTTCGGCTCCAAAGTTAGTTGGGCCAGAAGGGAGCTGAGCTCTTCCTCTTTGACCGTCGAGCTTATGCTCCTAACTCTCGGCAGTCGACGAGGAACCTTTTTCTTGGACGATGTGGCAGTCCGACTTAGATCAACAAGCTAACTCCCTCGCTAGAAGAGGAGCACCTACTCATGCCCGGGACGCTACCGTTGGGAGCTTCCCCACTGGCTCCTACCCCTCTACTCGAAGATCTCTCCAAACTTATAACTTAACCAGAACAAACACGTAATACAAAGAATAAGGGAGATGAAGGACAAACCTGGTGAAAATGGACAAAAGATTGTGATAAGAAGACAACGACTTCGAGGCTCCAAGACAATAAACGCAGAGGGAAAAGTAGAAAAGGAGGGAAATGAGTGAAAGCGAAAGTGAAGACTGAGAGAGGAGGTTTATATAGAAAGCTACAATGAATTCGGGCCGTACACGTGGGGAATGATCCGCAGTTGGGATTTCACATTTATAGCTGCACAGCCAGATCGAGGCATCCACAGCCGTTACACACAGTAAAATAGCCGTTACGAGCAGTTATATAGCCGTTAACCCCGGTAAAATAGGGAGGTATAACCGCTCACTTATAAATGCACGTGTGTAATGTGGCGTCATCTCATTCAGACTTGGACGACAGGATAATCCGGCCATGCAACCCCCAACACTTGAGCAGGTACTCGGGACCCCAGCACCGAACTCCGAGTCAAAGCTCAGTAAACACCAATACATCAAGTTGTCGCAACCAGCTCATTCGGCCCAGTCACCACGAGCTCAGACCCGGCATTACTAAGTGAACTAATTCGGCTATTGTCAGACAGTCGCAGACATAAATGTCGCTCACCAGGGGGGGACTTATGATAACAACCGGGCTATTAGACCGGTTCAGCGGCCTGACAAGGACCGAACACCTTTACCAAAGGAAGCTCGGTGAACCGACCTAAAATCGAACCCTTCAAGAGCATATGGCCGAACTATAAACCGGCAACAAGCTAGTCTCGAAAACAACTCCACCACATTGGATAGATAACCACCACTAACCCACGTTTCCTCGATATCCGCCGATAATGGGTTAGTGGCCGAAAAAAATGAAAAACTCCTCCCACTAGTTCCTGGAAGTGTGTTAACTTTGCCTATAAAAGGAGCAAAGACAGGTATGAAAATGTTACTTAATTTTGGCCTAAATACCTTCTTATTCCTTCACTCAAAAATTCTAACTTGACCGTCGGAGACTCCCTCATCGAAAACCCCCGGTCTTCTGTTTGTTGTTATGGGTATTCGCAGCTCCAAAGGACTTGTTGTGCATTTCAGCCTGTCATCAAGGAACATTAAGGGAACTTCAAAAACATCAGTTTCAATTCTCTTAGATTTGTAGCTTAGCAGCCCCATGTCAAGGAATTGAACTATCTGGAATCAATTTGGAAGGAGAAGCTACTTGTATCAATGCCAAAACCACCGAGACCGGCGGCACACCCGCTGATAAATAATTTTTCAATTACCTTAATAGCCTAATGTTTGAGTGAAAAGGCGAGAAAGAACACAACGTTTTTTTTACTTTATTTCTCAGTAATTACATTGTATTTATACATAAAAACTTTGTTAGAAAGTCAACTAATTAAGGCTCCTACATCTACTCCTACAATCACTGCTCTAATCATGTTAGCCACAATTGTTGAACAAAAAACAGACTATTGGATGACATTCTGTAACACTCCCCCTTAAGCTGGAGCATAAATATTAATCATGCCCAGCTTGTTACATAAATATTCGACTCGTGGCCTATTTAAAGCTTTTGTAAATAAATCACCAAATTGTTCTGCTGTCTTTACATGTCCATTTGAAATTACATTATCTTGAATTTTTTCACGAATAAAGTGACAATCGACTTCAATATGTCTGGTCCTTTCATGATACACTGGGTTGGAGGCAATATGGATAGCAGCTTGATTATCACACCAAAGTTTTGCTGGAGACAAGGAATTTATACCAATTTCGGCAAGCAAATGGCAAATCCATAAGATTTCACATGCAACCTGTGACATTGATCTATATTCAGATTCTGCACTTGACCTGGATACTGCAGTTTGTTTCTTGCTTGTCCAAGATACTAAGTTTTCTCTGACAAAAACACAATAGCCTATAGTTGATCTTCTATCGGTCTTGGATCCTGCCCAATTTGCATCAGTAAAGCACTCAATGCGGTTATGTCCATGATCGGTATAAAGTATACCTAATCCAGGAGCACCTTTCAAATAGCATAGGATATGTTCTAAAGCCTCCCAATGCTTTACTGTTGGGGTTGTCATAAACTGGCTAACAACACTTACTGCAAATGCAATATCTGGACGAGTAACTGTAAGATAGTTCAATTTTCCAACTAACTGCCTGTATCTTTCTTCGTCTTCAAATGGATCGCCATCATCTTTTGTGAGTTGTACATTTGGTACCATAGGAGTACTACATGGCTTATCCCCTAATTTTCCAGTTTTTGCAACTAAATTAAGAACATACATTCTTTAAGACAAAAGAATTCCCTTTTTATTTCTTGAAATTTCTATTCCCAGAAAGTATTTTAGCTGGCCCAAGTCTTTCGTGTGAAATTTGTCATGCAAGAAAGACTTAAGAGAAGAGATTCCTTCATGATCACTTCCTATAATTACAATATCATCAACATATACAACAAGAATAATAATACCGGCTGTTGATTGTCTGTAGAACACTGAATGATCACTCTGACTCTTCTTTAACCCAAAATCTTGAACAACCTCACTGAATTTGCCAAACCAAGCACGAGGACTCTACTTTAGTCCATACAGAGATTTCTTCAAGCGACAAACTTTACCATACTTCCCCTGAGCAACAAAACCAGGTGGTTGCTCTATATATACCTCTTCTTGGAGATCTCCATGAAGAAATGCATTTTTGATATCTAGTTGATGTAATGGGCAGTGATGAGAAGCAGCAAGAGAGATGAATAGACGAACAGAAGCCATCTTGGCCACAGGAGAGAAAGTGTCAAAGTAATCTACTCCGTATATCTGTGCATATCCTTTGGCTACAAGCCGAGCCTTAATTCTAGCAATAGATCCGTCTGGATTGACTTTAACTGTAAAAATCCATTTGCATCCAACAACCTTTTTGTTGTGAGGTAAGTCTACTAACTCCCAAATTTGGCTATCATCTAAAGCTTCAATTTCTTCACGCATTGCACTGTACCAAACCAGAATGAGATAAAAGCTTCTTTAACTGTTTTAGGTATGGAGATGGAGTTTAAAGAAGCAATGAAAGCACTAGATGGTGGAGATAAGTGATCATATGAAATAACATTAGCAATGGAATAAGTAGATTTACAACTGTGTTTACCTTTGCGAAGGCTGATGGGAAGATCAAGATCATTGGGTGAAGGATCCAATGACAAAGTTGACTCTGGTGTAGGACATGTATCAGTAGCCACTGTTCTCCTAGAATAAACTTAAACAATAGGTGGGTTGTTTGGAACTGAAGTCTGATCAGCAGGAGAAACATCATGAGAAACACTATCATCCGTTGAATGTGCAGAACTGGATATAGATCTATAGATGAGACATTCATCTTCCTCCTTCTGACTAATAGAAGTAGACTCGGTATAGAAAAATGGTGTTTGCTCGAAAAATGCTACATCGGTAGAGATCACATATCTATTGATATCAGGAGAATAACACCGATACCCATTTTGAAGATGAGAATATCCCAAGAATACACACTTCAAAGCTTTGGGATCCAGTTTTGTAATATGGGGTCGTACATCACGAACATAACACGTGCTTCCAAAAATTTTGGGTTCCATTGGAAACAATGGTTTATGAGGAAAAAGAACATGATAGGGGCTATGACCAGTAAGTACCGTAGATGGCATCCGATTAATCAGAAAACATGCTGTAGATACAGTATCAGCCCAAAATTGCTTAGGAACTTTCATCTGAAACAACAGGGCACGAGCAGTCTCAAGGAGATATCTACTCTTTCGTTCAGCCACTCCATTTTGAGAGGGTGTATCAACACATAATGATTGATGGAGAATACCATGTTGAGTCATATAAATTTGAAATGGTTCTGACAAGTACTCCTTAGCAATATCACTCCGTAATATGTGCACAAAAACATTGAATTGAGTCTTGATTTCAATATAAAAAGCAGAAAAATGGGTGAATACCTCAGAATAATTTTTCATAAAATAAATCCAAGTCATTCTAGAAAAATCATCAACAAAAGTAACAAAATATTTAAATCCTGTTTTGGATATAACAAGACATGGACCCCAAACATCCGAGTGAACTAATTCAAAAGCAAATCCAGCTCGTTTATTAATTCTAGGACCTAATGACCTTCGATGGTGTTTTGCATAATGACAGAACTCACAATCTAATGATGAAACTTTATTAAATTATGGATCTATTTGCTTCAAAATAGGCAAAGAGGGATGTCCCAGCCTGTAATGAGCTTCAAAAGGTGAAGTTATACTCGGACAAGGTACAGATCGAGGTACCCATGAATCCAGAACATAAAGACCATTAGATACATGTCCTCTACCAAATATTTGCTTCGTCATAAGATCTTGAAATAGACAATGATCAGGAAAAAATGAGATACAACACTTTAGGTCTTTGGTAAGCTTGCTTACAGAAATCAAATTGAAGGCAAGATTGGGCAAACTTAGTAATAAAGATAAAGTGATAGAAGATGTGGGTTTAATAACTCCAGAACCCTCAACATGATAAGTTGATCCATCAGCTATTGTTATAGGAGAGGATACTTTATAAGACTGGAAGGTGAAAAAGGTTTGTGGATTACCTGTCATATGATCTGTAGCACCGGAGTCAATGACCCATTGTTTAGAGGAAAAAAACAAGGCATGTTTTACCTGAATCATCACTTGGAGTTGATTCCTTCAAAAGATGAGCATATTCTTCGGCTGAAATAGTGAAAGAATTTTTCGAAGATAAACTAGATGCAGCAACATTAGCAGTTTGAGTTCTCTAATTGCGATATAATTTTCTACAATATCGCTTTGTTTGTCCAGGTTCTTTGCAAAAGTAGCAAGTAACATTGTCAAAGTCATTATTTCTGGTAGCATTCCCTCCTCTATTACGATTTCTTCCAACTTCATTTCCCTCTCCTCCTTTAACAACTAATACATTTGGCTGTTAAGATGGTGGAGCATTCTTCTCTGTTCGTAACAATCTACTGAAAACATCTTGAAGTGTGGTGAGTTCAGTGCTGGACAGAATTTGAGATTTGGCGGTCTCAAATTCTTAAGGAAGACTGGCCAAAAAACTCATGATGGCCATTTGCTCTCGCTGAGTTTGTAGCTTCTTGATGTCTTTGCTAAGAGGCAATAAGACATTTAACTCTGCATATACTTTGTTGAACTCCATAAAATGAGCAGTGAGTGATTTGGTCTCATCTTTTCAGCACGGTAAAATGTTTTACATACATCATAGATGTGAGTGACATTTCCTTTGCTTGAATACAAGAAAGCTAAATACTCCATTAACTCCTTAACATACTCATAGTGACCTTCTAATCCTACCACATCACTTTCAATAGAATTAGTAATTTGTAAAAGCAACAGAGCATCATCTCTAAGCCAAGCTTTATCATTGGACGGATTCTCAATTAAATGATTATCTTTCTCGACACTTCTTAAATAAATTCTTATTCTCCTACTCCATTCTAGAAAATTAGATCCATTTAATTTATGCTCGGTAATTTTGGTGGGCATTGACATAATTTCAGTAAAAGCTGAATTTATTATCTTCAACAACCAACTTACCCGTTTCTACCATTTAATTAATAATCAAGAATAAACTAAGAAAAGTATCCAATAATAAATAAGTCCCACACCAGCAGCAAATACCACAAATATCCAAACACCAAAAATGACTTAAAACCCAATATTAAAATTGGAAAACTTGATCTCTACTTCCACAGTTCAAACAACACAAGTAGAGGCAGACAAGGCACTGAATAAAGAAAGAGGAAGAGAGACCTTTTGGAGATACCAGATGGGGAAACTGACACTACAATCTAGTCGGAGATAGTCAAACGACGCCGGAGATGGAATCGGAGATCATTCAGCCGTTGCACGCTCTCCCATGCACCGACGAGTAAGGACGGAGGCAGATCTTGTGGAGGCACATGAGATCCACTCCCCGGTCTTATAGTCATTGGGTTTTGGACGATGGCCGGAAATCCACCTGCACTCCTTCCGAGAACGGCAGTGAGGAAAAACAGTCACCGAAGCTTGGTGATCCTTCTTGAAGAAAAACCCAGAAAACCTAGAAATCCCTAATTTTCCAAACGAGCCTAAGGCTCTAATACCATGAGAAAGAACACAACGTTTTTCTTACTTCATTTCTCAGTAATTACATTGTATTTATACATAAAATCTTTGTTAGAAAGTCAACTAATTACGGCTCCTACATCTACTCCTACAATCACTGCTCTAATCATGTTAACCACAATTGTTGAACAAAAAACAGACTGTTGGATGACAGTCTGTAACAAAAGGAATATTATATTGAGCCCATTTTGCCCTTAAAGTGGATGGTTTGTTTCTCAGTTTGGTAGGCTTTTTGATGCTTTTGTAGCCTTGGTTTCTTTCTATCATTTTTTCCCCGGCATGCTTCTGCCTTCTTGTATTTTATCTTGATCAATGTTGTTTGTTGACTTATCAAAAAAAAAGTCAGACTACGGTGTTAGCTAACAAAAATAAGAGAATGACATATTAATTTATTTATTAGGCTAATTAATAAAAAAAACCTCTACCGTTTCACCTATATTTCGATACAATAACCAATTTAAATTTTTACTAATTGAATACTAATATTTTGATGCTCTTTCATTAATTGAGACCTATATTTTAATACAACACTCAACATTTGAATTTTTACTAAGGCTTAACGTGCAATTTAGAGCCCAAAGTTTTTTTTGGTGCAATATTGAGCCTGATGTTTTGAAATTGGTGTGATGTCACCCTTGGCCAAACGGAACCATTAGGTTGACCTGTCTCTGTAAGTTGACTGATGACATGGTAGGTTAAGTGACAAGTGGCATGACAGGTGGCGACATGTGAGCAATGATGTGGCAGGAAAGGGACACGTTAGCTGACACATGTCCGTCCATGTGCTCCTCACGTGATTTAAAAAAATAAAAGAATTTTTTTTGCTAGTGATGTAATAAAGCCGGCGATTCTCCTTCACCATCAACCCTATCTCGCCATTCTCCTTCACATAAAGCACCGATTCGGCTGCTTGACCGTTGCCAGCACCTCTGATGACAGATTTCATACCTCCGACAAGACAACGGCAGCTGAAGGTGGCACAAAATTAATTGCTGCTGAAGTGGACGACAGAGATGGAATTGATAGAGAAGCTTTAATGGAGGCTTCTTGTTACTGTTGTTGTCATTCCTTACAATAATCTCCATATCATTTCGGGCAGAGATTCACCGTGGCTGGGCTACCGAAAATACCGCAGTTATTAACGCATAGACGGTGACCTTCTGGCACTTGGCATCTATGCTCCTCCGCCATATCACAATCCTTAGATCTAAATTCCGACTTTAAGGATTAATAATATGACATGATAATATTATATTTTATTGATAATATGACATGATAATATTGCTTTTTTTGTGGTGAAAAGTACTCCATTATTTTTTCTTCATCATTACTTCTCCTTTCTTGGTTAATCTCCGGACTAATCATTATGAACGTACATTTATAGTGCTAATCGCTTAATTTTTTCAACAGATTAGACCATTGTGAGGGTGATGATTTAATACTAATATATTTTTGGTTCTTTTTCCTTTTTTACAGATCTGTATTTAGTGATTATAGTTAATGCTGTTGGCAAATTAGATTAGATTAATATTTGTCTGTTGAATTAGTTACCCTCTATCGTCAAATGTTGATGATTACTAATTTACCATAGCTACAAAACTGGCCCAAGTTGACGGCGAAAAGTGACAAAAGAAGGAAGAGGCGGGAGCAGGAGGCAGACCCACCGCTGGCGCTCTGTCGAGGAGGAGGTAGAAAAGGCGGCTTCATCTTGTTGCTAATTTCGATCAATAATTGCAGCCGTTGGAGAATATCAGCTTGTCTCATTTCAGATTTTGTTTGGATTTGCTATTTTTCTTCAACTATAATTGGCTTAGAATAGAGAGCTTTACCAACGCCGGAGTTGGGGAAGAAATATTTGGATTTCTTGCTTAATTCTATCGCAGTTTGATTTTAGTTGGGTTTTATGATTTGCTCATTTGGAGGTTTTGGTGATCATATCAATGGGGTTTTGATTTGATAAACTTTATTTTTTGGTATTTAGTTGTTCGTGACAACCAATTGTGGAAATTTGGATCGAATTTGACATTTTGTTGGGTGTTTCCAGATGATATTTAGTTTGCTGAAACCTCATCTCCTAGTTGTTGCTCAAGGTCGAAGAGGGCAGTAAAACTTCGGTGGTTGATGGTGACGGAGAATCGCTGGCTTCATTACATTGCTAGCAAAAAAAATTTTTATTCTTTTTTTTTTAAATTACGTGAGGAGCACATAGACAGACATATGTCAGCTGACATGTCCTCTTCCTGCCACGTCATCGCCCACATGTCGCTACCTGTCATGCACGTGTTACTTAACCTACCACGTCATCGGTCAACTCACATAAACGAGTCAACCTAACGGTTCCGTTTGGCCAGAGGTCACATTGTACCAATTTCAAAATATCAAGCCCAACATTGCACAAAAAAAAATTTTAGGTCCTAAATTGAACATTTTACGAAACTTTAGAGACCAAATTACACGTTAAGCCTTTTACTAATTAGATACTAATATATCATACTCTTTCAATTGAGGAATTTAGTTAATTTTTCTAATAAAACTAACAGAATTTTAAATTTTCTGTTAAAAATTTGCATTTTAAAATTTTTATTTAATTGTTAATATATTTTTTTATAAGCTGCAAATCATATTAGTAATTGAAAACTGGGAGATAAAACTACCTGCACCAGAAACAGGAAGAACAAGAAAATACAAGACCTGCAGCAGCAGAACTGACCCTGCTACAACACAGAAAAGCAACAGAACCTGGATAGCCTGGAGTCCCTTTGAACAAGCCAGCAGACCCGAGAATAGAAACAAAATCGAAGACCCTCTCTAACGTACCATCCCACAAAACTGCAGCAACACTAACCCAGAGAACAGAGTCTAATACAAACCAAAATACAGCTGAACCAGCACAAGGCCTCAAAAACCAAAATTCAAGAAAATTCAAAAACAGAGTTAATTGTTAATATAACTAACAATATTAAATAATACAATATTTAATAACACAGGATCTTAAAGGGACAAAAAGTATTAAAGAGATAAATAATGGGGAAAAAAATAAAATGAGTGGAACAATAACACATATTAATATTTGGAGAAGCACCATGATAATCTAATAATCTACATCTAATTAAACTCGATCCAAATTGGATATGAACAATAGTATCAATACTCAACCTATGTAAGTTGAACAAACAAACCAGCTTATTATACGGAGTTGAAGCGGATTGGCTACCCCAAAGAACCCAATCATCCCCCCACTGTGCAAATTGCTATGCCTTTTTTTTTAAATAGTCGAAGAGGTGATAAATAATGTAATTTCTTCCAACTACAATCTCTTTTTAGTCCTCCGTAACATAGTTATATTCACTTTAGGATCCTCTTTAGTATTAGCTCGGATCATTGCCATCTCCGTCTTTTTGCGGTAATATTTGTATGCATATCTCAATTAATGAAACAGATAAGGGAAGAAGAGTGAGAACCAACCTATGAAGGACCGGAGAGAGCATTGAAGGAGAAGAAAAGAAGTTGCTGCGGCGGCTTCGTTGCTACCTATGATGGCGGCTACGGTGGCGCTAAGCGGAGGTAGGTGGAAGAAGAAGCGAGATAAAAAAAAAAGTGTCTCACCTTCCAGCCATAATATAAGGGGAAAGTATGAAAAGTTAAATAGCTCAAAAAATAAATAAATAAATAAATAAATGAAGCAAAGTTAAAAATTTTCATGTAACAGTGAATTATTTTTGTGAGGCAGTAAAAGCATTTTAGTCTATTATGTAGGGTCAATTTCATCCACAGTCAATCAACTTTCATCAAATCACCTAAAAGTAACGGAATTATTTTTTGTGACATAAATATCACTAAACTTATCACATATTTGCATAAAAGTCATGGTAACCGGATTCTGGCAAAATCCTTCACCAGAATGATGATGTGGTATGCCACGTCATGTGCCACATCACACGGGGGACCCATCATGAAGACACATCAGCTGCCATATCATCAGAATTCCATGTTATGTACCACGTCACACGTGGGACCCATCATGAAGATACATCAGCTGCCACATCATCAAAAATTTCACATCAGCCGCCACATCACCTATTAAAATAAATAAATGAGAAAATGACACATGTCAAATTGCCATTTGCCTTAACCAAATCTAAATTGGGTAATCCATCCAAATTGGGTCTTGCTAAGGTGATGGACTTCCAACCTTATAAACCCATGCGACTCCCTTTCTCTTTTCAATGTTGGATATGTAAAGTTTAAGAACATGACATTTTCATGGTTTTTCTAGCTTTTTTAACTATTGAATTCATCACATTTTCATGATTTTTTTTTTTTGCTTTAACAATTTCTAATTCTTTCATGGGATGTGTATGTGATAGTTAAAGCCAAAAAAATCATGAAAATGTGATGGATTCAATGGTTAAGAAAGTAAGAAAAATCATGAAAAATAATAATCTTCTCAAACTTTATTTTTTCATGATTTTTCTTGCTTTCTTAACCATTGAATCCATCACATTTTCATGATTTTTTTAGCTTTAACCATCACATACACATCCCATGAAAGAATTAGAAATGGTTAAAGCAAAAAAAAACCATAAAAATGTGATGGATTCAATGGTTAAAAAAGCTAGAAAAATCATGAAAAATATAATGTTCTCAAGCTTTCCATATCCCACATTGGAAAAAGAAAGGGAGTGGCATGGGTTTCTTAGGTTGGAAGCCCATCACCTTAGCAAGACCCAATTTGGATGCATTTAAAGAGGGGAAAAAAGATATTGAATAGTTAACCGGAGTCTCAAACTGAGAGAGCAAAAAAATAAAAATACTTCTAATCATGGGGGCAAACTAAATTTGTCATGTAATAATTATCGTTTGCAAGTGGGGCAGCAAGGGCAAATGCCCCAGTGCGCCCCCTCTAAACTCGCCCATGGAGATGGTGCTCGTTGTTGAGAAATTCTTATGATAAAAAAATATAAATTTCATTCTCCATCAACAATCCATATGAAAACAATCAATTACATACATATGCCTATTTATAAACTTACTATTAAATCATAAAATTAAACCATTAATCCACTAAGTTTACTAAACAATTAATCCATAACTACACTAATATCACTCGTAATACTGCGAACAAAATCTATAATTAAAACGTGTATTTAATCAAGCAAGTTGGTAACCAACAGGCACAAGCACTAAGGGTTCTTTCTTATAAACTGTAAGACCAAAAGCCTCTTCCATGTTGAGATCTTCAATCTTCATATCATAAGGCAATTTCCAATCAAAACAAGACAAAAGATTAGCAAGTGTAAGCTCAACCATTGTCATTCCCATAGAAACCCCAGGACATCCTCTTCTTCCTCCACCAAATGGTAGCATTTCATAACTATTCTGCTGATTATATTCTATAGGCTGATTATCTATAAATCTTTCTGGATAAAACTCTTCTGGGTTTTTCCACACCTTAGGGTCTCTTCCAAGTGCCCAAGCATTAACTTGGATTCTAGTTTTAGGGTATATTTCATACCCATTTATGCTGAATTCTGATATTGTTTCTCTTGGAATTAGCAGTACGCTCGGTGGATGAAGTCTTAATGTTTCTTTAAGTACCATTTTTAGGTATCCAAGCTTGTTAATGTCACTTTCACTTACTTTCCCTCTTGATCCAACACTATTTCTGATTTCTTCTTGTACTTTCTTCATCACTCTTGGATTTTTCATTAGCTCTGCCATTGCCCACACCAAAGTTATTGCTCCTGTATCCACTCCAGCAAGAAATATATTCTGAAATATCAAAATAGTATTTTTGTGTTATAATCAATCTAAGATAAAACTATACATAATAGTGCAGGAATCTAGTTAGGGGCCATTGGAAGCACTGTCCTCCAAAATTTTTATTAAATTTTAACTTTTATTAAAAAATTTTATTTTGCCCATCTCTATTAATTTATATATTTTAATCATGTTTACATGGAATATAATATAGTATAATAAATTTTTCCCTTTTGAATTTAAATTTTGAATCCGTCTCTATAATGGGACGTATGCCGAGTATTTGTATAAATAAATTTTATAAATTAAATCAACTGCGCTCCTTTATAAGCAATGATAAGAAAGAGAAGAGAAGGAAATGAAAGAATGATATGCATACCATGAGAATAGCTTTGATATGATCTTTAGAAAATTGAATCCCATCAGCAGATTCCTTTTGTGATCTCTCCAACTCCAACAAAACATCAATAATATCTTCATCTTCTCCACTATTCCTTCCTTTCTTGATATGATCATCTATGACCTTCTGATAAAATTCATCAAATTCTTGAAAGTTCTTCTCGAGTCTTGAATGGAGACCACTGATTCTATCAAAAATCCAACCCACGTATGGAAAGAAATCAGCTGAACAAAAGGCCCCTAGCATAGCCAGACCTTCATGGATAACATCTTGAAATCTTTCGTTGCTAAATCCTCTTTCTTGAAAACTCTTACCAAATGCTACTCTACATGTAACGTTGCAGGTAAGAGACAGAATTTTCTCACTTAAATCAACAGGAGAAGAAGAAGAACAACAACAAGATCTGGAAATTGAATCTATCAATAAAGAAACCTCTTCTTTTCTAACGAATTGAAAAGATTCAACTCGCTTGAGATTAAACATTTCAAGAACACAAAGCTTGCGAAGATCTCTCCAGTAATTGCCATAAGGAGTAAAAGCAATATCAAGATAATTGTAAGATAATTTGCCAGTACCAGTTAAAAGAGGTCTGCTGCAAGTTTTGAGATCATGGGTTTTCAAGATTTCTTTTGCTGCTTCTGGCGAAGACACAATAACAGTGGGTAAGTAACCAAGATTTACAAGCATCACATCTCCATATTTCTTGGAAAATTGAGACAAAGTACGATGAGGCAATGCACCAAGTTGATGCAAATTCCCTATAATGGGAAGCCCAGGAGGGCCTGGAGGATGGTTCTCCTTTTTTCTGAAAGCTTTTCGTTTCTTTAGACGAAAAATTAAAGGCAATAGGAGAAGAAGAATGAGAAACAACAGTGATGAATAAGCCATTTAGTTGGATTTTTTTTCCCTTATCTTGAGGGATTCGTACATACTTATAGACTTTTTTTTTATTCCCACCACATTGACTTTCGATTCACATTTATAAACTTTGTATTTTTTTATTATTATTTTTAAACCATAAACTTTGTTTTTATTAGGTGAAAAAGTATTTAAGAAACCAAGATGGAAAAGATAAACAGAAAAGATAAAAATATTCAATGTATTTCTCATAACGTGAAGGTTTTGAAATTCTCTTCATTCCCCTAATGGATACTGCCACAGTAACAAAGATCTAAAGTCCGAAAAGAATCAGCACCCATAATTGACCTAATAATTCTAATTGTTTCACTTTAATTCATACCTAAAAATCTCTGTTAATATTAGTGCTGTCCATAAATCAATATCATATTCAACATCTTGAAAATTTTCTTCTTTTATATTGCATTAATTATATGGTTCATTCCACTAAGCCAGAGGAGTTAGGATTAGCAGCCACAAGACTAATAAAATGTGCCACGAAGTGAATAATTAAGACGTTAGAAAAGACTAAAAAGCATAAAGTAATGAATCAATGTAAATTACTTCCAAGGATTGGATTCAAGAAAATCATCCACGTGACTAATATATTGTCTAATTATAAGCTCCGGCGAAGATAATCGTTATTGACGCTATAAATCATAGTTTGAAATAATAAATTAATATATTGTCTTATTGAATATATATAAATACATTGTCTTACTAAATATATATATATAGAGAGAGAGAGAGAGAGAGTCCGTACAAGGCCCCTTGAGAATGTGATCCCTTCTTTACAATAATTATAAGTTTATTTTAATTTCAAGCATAATAATAATAAAAAAAAAGGCATGCATTTCAAAGATTTGGCTACTCCTTCTTTAATGCATACACTTGTATACATAGTCACATATAGCATTGCCATTATATACTTTAATAAGATTTTTATAATTGAGTCTATTGCTTTGTAGATCCATATTTTAGCATGCTAACATGTGACATCACAAATGCTTAATCATGTCATTTCAATTAAGCAAAGACATATTCATGCATTTCACTTTAAACATATTCTCTAAATCATTACTCTAAACATCTTTCAAACCCTATATATATATATATATATATATATATATATATATATATATATATATATATATATATATATATATATATATATATATATATATATATATATATATATTCCCCAAATCACATTACTTCTTTATACAAGTAAAATTGGCATTTCAAACTATTTGGCTATGTTTGGTAAGATGTAATGGATTGTAATGTATTGGGTAATGTAATGGATTAAAAAATGTA
Organism: Excoecaria agallocha; assembly: GCA_037975025.1. Taxonomy (NCBI): domain Eukaryota; kingdom Viridiplantae; phylum Streptophyta; class Magnoliopsida; order Malpighiales; family Euphorbiaceae; genus Excoecaria; species Excoecaria agallocha. The sequence goes on along the minus strand of CM075821.1, from coordinate 4,397,227 downwards.
ATGTAATGTAATTGTGATTACATTACTATGTTTGGTTACATCAGTAATGTAATGTAAATACTAATACATTTCTATATTTAGTTGAAAATATGAGTGAAAAATAGTTAAAAATTTTAAATGTATAATGCTTATATATGGCTTGATCAATAATCATAAATTGATCATCAAGTTTTTTTATCAAAAGGCTATGATTAATCCATGTTTAATTAGATTCAATTCAATTGAAATTTAATTTATTTTAGACATGTACCTTTTCAATTTAATTTTGATTGAAAATCAATCGAAATTCAATTTGATTTGGCCAATTCTATTGAATTTTAATTGATCTTGAAATTCAATTGAAATTGGACTGGCTTTAAAGTTGGTTTTTTAATATGCTGGATTAGATTCAATTTGATATGGCTTGTTGCTCCAAGTAAATATAATCACATGCTTATTAATAGTATTTGAAATTGATTTCAAAGTGAGATTAAATTAATTAAGTTTGAATTGAATTAAACCCGTTGATTTAGAAATTCAATTTTGGATTAATTTTTATTTGGTTTTTAATTGAAATTCAACTTTGATTTGGATAAGTGGTTTTCAATAAAAAAATAACCAATTGAATTTAAATTGATTATATTCAATTGAAAATAATTAATTAAAATTAAAATTGGATTAACCAATTTTCTCCTCTACAGATTCAGAGAGAGAAAATATGATAATCTGTGTAACAAAAATGAAATCTTCAGTTTCACTAATTACTTATAACTAATTTTAATAATTTGATAAAATCAGTAATTGTGTTTATAAAAAAAATGCGGCTATGTATTAAAAAAAGTACATATCTAGCATTAAAATAAATTAATTCATATTTAAAATGTATTAATTCATTAAAATAAAAAATTAGCATCAACACTCCAATGTTATATTAAAAATAATTTGCAAAATCTTTGAACTCATAAAAACAATGTAATGAGAAATACGGAACAAAATTGAAGGATTTGGAAATACATTAGTAAATGTATTCACAAATACATTTGTAAACATGATTACATTACATTGTTAAAAATTTACATTAACAAACAAAGGATTAATTACACTTTTGATTACATTACATTACAATCCATCCTACAAAACATAGCCTAAGTATTATAGTAATCTTCAAGAGATCAATAAAAATCGTGTATAATTATTTAGACGTTTACATATATCTACATTTATATATATATTACATTCATGTAATCATATAATAGTCTTATATTATAAACTTTCATTTATCATATTTAAATATTTCTTAACTTCATAGTATACATGCATGCATCAAATAAACATTTACTCCATTATTAAAAATATGTGCATGAAAGCATAATTGCACACAACAACCGTGTACATAAGTTTGATCACATATTAATATTTATATATCATTACCAACAATCCTTACTTAGGTATAAACATAAATATATGTAAACCTTTATCAACAATCATATTACATGCATACTTAATTCAATGTGTTTCCATATAACTATGAATTTATCATAACAACATGTAGTTAAGCTATACATATGTAATCATAACTTGATTTACATCCTTAGTTACATGTATTTCTATGTTAGACATTGCTTAATGATAACTGAGCATATATCATCATAAGAGTACATACATACATTAACCTTGCATATAACAATTATGTACAAATTTAATCACAAATATATGTTAGATATATTCATCACTAATTGTTACCTATGTACACGTGTGAATGTATATGTATACATATAATCTTATATTAATATTCATATTACATTCCTATACAATTTATTTTGCAATCACATAAACACCTATTTATCTCAATTAATTAAAAGTCATAAGATAAAGTATTACAAAAATCTGCACAGGGCAGCATTCTGGACTCGAATTGTGAGCCACATTTGAAATTGAAGATGTCATTTTTAGGAAAAATAATATTCTACAATATTATTTATCTATATGTCTAGTTTCCAGGGCATCAATATTCACCTTAATATCCAACCTATAACTCGAGATATTTGGAAAATACTATAGGTTGTTCATAGAACCAAAACAGTGTGTGTTGTCACTTAGAAAAATTCATAACTTAAAATTGAGAGGGATTTAGACCAACATTTCTTCATAAAAAACGTGATCCTAGGTATCTAGTTTACCCATAATTTTACAGCATAATATTTTGACTTTTCTACTAATATTTATGCCCAAAATACTATAATCAGTTCTTGAACCGAAATCAACAGCTCTCTTAAATTTTCATGTAAATATTTGGATGGGTTATATACATATTTAGCTCCAGGTTCCTTCTACAAAAATGTTTATCTTTCAATAAGTTTACATAGAGTTAAACCCCACTCAATTATGACTTAATTTCAAGGATTTATGGTCCAAACATTGGTAATTGTTCAAAACTGCCTATACATACAAATAGCTCATTTGTACGAATTTTATGAGTTTATTAACGACAGAATCAAGCCATGATATCTTCTAATGAATTGTAAATAATTGAATCTATTTTATCCATAATTTTGAATCACCTCAATCCGAGGTCTACAATTCCAGATATAGATAAAACAAGCAGGCTGGTTCATAAGAACTACACCCAGTTTTTCCTCAATATTCAAAAATAGCTCACTTGTACGAATTTTATGAGTTCCTTAACAACAAAATAAAGCCATGACTTATTCTAATGAATTGTAGATAATTGAATCTAGTTTATCCAGAATTTTGAATCACCTCAATCCGAGTTCTACAACTTCAGATATGGATAAAACAAGCAGGCTGGTTCACAAGAACTACACCCAGTTTTTCTTCAACATTCAAAATCACGATTTTTCTATTTAAATCTCTCACTAATCCTAAATAAACTAATAAATTACCATCAAAATTGAGTAATCCAAGCATAAACATTGATATTCACACACATACATGAAGAATAAGTTCCCAAACCTTGTCCGAAAATTCATTTCTCCTCTCAATCCCTTGCAAGCCCTTTTTACTTGTTCCCTCTACCTTCTTATTTTCCTTCAGATCAATTCATTCATTCAACACCAAAGTTACAGTATTTAACTCATTAGACCATTAATTAAAGAATATGAAGAAGAAGAAGAAGAAGAGATTAACTAACAAATTTATATACTTACCTTATTGTTTAACACTAACTACACTTGATTAACTCCACATGCAAAGACTTTTCTTTAAGATTTTCTTGAGAGATCAACTAGATTTTTTTGAGAGAGAGAGGAAGAGAGAAATGATAAAATCTGTATTTTTCCACTATCTTTGACTTATATAGTGCTAAGAAAAATATCTCTTTTAGTCCTTAAACCTTTTGCATGTCACAATTTAACCTAGCTAGTCTTTGCATGTTACACACTTACCTATTTATTCTTTGCATGTTAATCTTTAACCTCTCCTTTTAATTCTTTTCATACATTGACCTATCAATTAATCCACCTTTTAAATTGACCTCTTAAATCTCTTTTTTATTCACATTAAGCTCTTAGGATGCCGAATTTACAAATTGACCCCTAAACTATTACTTTATACTTCAATTACAATCTTAATTATTATTATACCAACATAATAATTTAATTATGATCTTATAAAATTTATACCATATAATTTACACATTTATCACCTATTTTAATGTTAACTTATTAATATTTTTGCCCCAATTAAAATCTTAACTCTTAATAATTCATCTAATAATACTTAATTAGATTTTAATAACATATAATTACCCTTGAATTCTGCTATGGCCTATTTTGAGTCCTTACAATGTTCATCCCATCTTTTAAGTATTCTATTATCTAAAATTAACTTAATATATTTTAAGTAGTTTAGTATTTACATTAATTGCATGATCCCAATTGAAAAGTGTTACCTATTCATCTACTTGTTGTTTTTTTTAATACAAAATCTCATCGTTCCCTTTGGAACGATACCCTATTTACTCTATACACAGTCTAGTAAGACTAAGGGTTCAATTAAATCCCCATCAATGATGTATTGTTTTGCTTTAAATGTGTCTGTTGTGCAGGGGACAGTCACATTCCTAACCAAAATGCTCTCGCAATTTTATCTAAATTTCTTAAAAAGCATGAAATATAGCTAATCGATGGTTATGACAACCAGTATGTTGTTTTAAATGTGTTTATATATGGGAGGCAGTCACATTCCCAGCCGAAATGCTACCAAAATTTAATTTCTCGTAAAGTATGTAACATATGTTTTTGCCTCATTTTTCATGAATAATTGTTAGAATTATGTGTGAGTTAAACACTCATTGTGTAGATCAGTTGTAAATATTTAGTTCGTAAATTCTAATATTTTGATTTGCTTGCAATTTAAGTCAACTTCAGACTAACACATAACATTTCTTGCAGGATGCCTCGCAGGACAGGTGCCCCCAGCCATCATAGCCAATATCGAGCAGGCTATAAGATACCAAGCTCTAGGCTAGGTTTAGTATAGGGCAAGCAGATATATGTCCAGATAGTTCCTTGAGGACTTTAGATTACTGCAGAAGGCTGACAAGCTATTAGCCAATGTAGACTGAACTGATTTCTTTGCCTCGACCTATAGAATGTATCTAGACATCACTCGGGAGGTCCTTACTACTCTGCAGTATGGGGAATATCAGTGGTTAGACACCAAGGAGGGGGTTGTACGATTCAAAACCTTAAGGATACCATATAACATCACTAGGCGCAAATTTACAGAGGCCATAGGACTTTCTAGTGGACCAAGCATAGTTACACCCCCTAGATTGATGGATAGGGATAAATGGAGGGTCGTGACATTACCAGGAGCCATCTATGATTTGAACAACGCGAAAAGCATGATGTTGGCATATCAAATATACAGGTATCTTTAAAAAGTGTTATCCACCTTATACCTTGGACGCATTAGGAGTCTAGGTAACCTTAATTCGGCAGATATCACTAGCCTGTGGGGAATGCAAGAGGGCCACCGCATAAACATCACTCATGAGATTATCGTGACTTTGACCAGGGTAGATACCACGCCAGGGACCCAGGTATGTGTGAGAGGAGTCATTATGAGGTTGTTGTTGTCTCTGAGAGCACAGGAGAAAGAGTTTGGAGACCCTATTCTAAAGAGTATATATATATATTTGCAGGCTGCAATCACTATGAGTCTGGTGGTGTCCATAAAGGGGCATAAGGGAGAGTATAGACTGCTTACAGTGCCAAAGACTCGAGAGAGATGTGGCCTTAACCCTATAGTTCTAAATGTAGAGGCAAAGTAGGACAATCAGGGTCAGGCACCAGATGAGGCACCAATAGAGCCTCAGGTACCTCCAAAGCAGCCACCTCAATAGGATGACCAGGTAGATGAGCCCTGCGGGTCACAGGGGGGAGGGATAGACTTTAATTATGCATTTGACATGCAAATTGACCTACATGACCTTTTAGGTGGATCACCACAAACATCGATACCCAAATCTCCTATCAGATACTAGAGGTCACCGGCTGTGAGATTCTCTCTATCAAATGATTTCTCCATAAGGTTAGCAGCATTAGAGGCATTTAGCAGATGCTAGGAGTAGACATTATAAACCATACTTACTGTGGTACAGTCTCTCTAAGCCTTAACGATGACTGTACAGACCTTGCAGGTAAAGGTATAAGGCCTTAAAGCAGGTATGAAGGCTACAGGCTATAGATTTGATGAGTCCTTACAGGTGGTTGATGACTCCCTTACTCAACTTAGGGACCAGGGCACTCACATCGAGACAAAAGTTCCTAGAGCCAAACGGGTAATGGTCAAGACTGACGAGGAGTTGAGGAGGTATATTGGGTACCTGAGGGGAGATTTAATGAGGTATTTAAAGAGCCATTCCCAAGCAGTCATTCAAGTAGGGAAAGGGTCAGAGAGGCTAACAGATGTAATAGCACATATCTTGCAACCTTTGACATCAGTGCTTCCAAGCTTTAGGTTTGTATTTGAGCAGGCAGTAGAGCAGCCACCTCCAGTACCTCAAGTTATGGCTCCAGCCTGACCTCTCAGGCCACCAGCATTAGACCACCATCATGGCCATCTTATTGCCGAGCATGAGGGCTAGAGCCTTCACGGTGATTTATTTTTTATTCAGGGAGTTTACTTTATTAAAATTTTTTATGTATATAAAAAGCAGAGTTATATATAATTTATTTTATCATTGTATATCTCATTTTATTTATGCTTTCTATGCTTGGAAAATAAATGAATGTGAATTCCATGTGATTAACAAGATGACTTGTAAATAATCATGCCATGACAAAACAGAGCAAAAGAAAAGATAATGATAATAACAAAAGATAACCAAAAAAAAGCCAAATTTAATAAGCAGTACACTAATATTTAATATCTTTAACATCAAGCACTCAAAACCCCACCAAAAGGGCATACATTTACTCTTTCAACAACAAAAACATAAAGATACCCACAGTCACCACCAAAAATTACCCAAATAAAGGTCCATTCACCATAAATCGAAGCAACCATCACTATCCATCAGAGCATGAAAGGCTTCAATCTAAACACATCAAAAGCCACGAGGCTTATGTTGAAAATGAAGAACTACTAGATAAGAGGCAGTAGGGAGTATGTCAGAATAGATTCCAGCATCCCAGTGACTTATTGCAGATGCATGACTTCTAGCATCTCAGTGATTCCCTAGTGGACAGATATATATTTGCTAGAAATATCCCCAATGAAGCATTACTTCAGAAAGGAGCAACCAAATCTCTTAGAAAGAACAACCAACAGGTCAGCTAATGAATGACACCAATCAAACATTGCCCTAATCATCTCATTTGATGTTGCAGGATGACTCTAATATTGATCAAAGTACAACATATTGTTCTAACTCTGCATGCCGACAAACTCATACTAGTCATGATGTCCTTCAATAATTTGATTCTGCATGCCCCAGGCACTAATCAAATGCAATCAAGTCAATCTGATTCTGCATGCCTTAGGTACTAATCAAGGAAAACCTTTGTTCTTATTGCAATTCTGCATGCCCCAGGCACTAATTGGACAAGTGGAGACTTATTGCCTTCAATGGAGTTAGTTTCAAGTCATATCGATTCTACATGCCCCAGGCACTAATCAAAAGCATTCAAATAACATGATTCTACATACCTCAGGTGCTAATCAGAGTTAATCAATCTTTCTCGATTCTGCATGCCCTAAGCACTAATCAAACAATCAATACAGGATTAACACATCAACAAGCTAAGTTTAAATATCTAAATTTAAGGTGAACACATCAACAAGATGACGATAATTACTCGACCAATAGACTCACTGCCTCAAAAGGTACGTATTTTTATCAGCCAAGAGATTCGCTACCTCAGGTACGCGTCTTTTTTCTTGTACTCTGAATTTTGGTTCACTTTAGCACCAGTGCACCACCTTCCTAAAATTGGGGGCATCTGTAGACACCGTGACCCGAGGTAGCCTAAATTAGCGTTACTCGATAATGAGAAAATAGTATATTGCTAGCAACAGGTTTGGAACTCAAAGCTCCGATCATGGATTTCTCATTTTCTCTTAAAGATTTCTCATGATTTTCTAAATATTTTTAAATACTTCCAAGTGTTTTAACAAAATATGCATAAAAACCTTAAGTTAGACTTTCAGTGGTGATAGATGATCGTCTGTTACCTGAGGTGTGCCTATTTTTGGGCTTCTCTCTTATGCAGTCTAAACTAGAGGTATTTTAGGATAATCAGGGTTTAGTGATGAGGGATGGCCGACCCTCATTTAGGGACACCTATCCCTAACTCAAAACCCAGATTTTCCCATGTTCTCTTGGGTTTTGAAAAAAGGAAGTTTTATCTCTTAAGATTTATTCTGGATTTAGGGGATTTTATCTTCAGATTTAAGGAATTTTTTGAGTTTGAATTGGACTAAAATTCTTCCTTAGGTATAAAAACTCAAATCTAGGGTTTTTTCATTGGGTTTTCTTACAAAACATGGACCAATGTCCAATTTTTAACCCAAATCTACACAATGTAATAAAAACCCTTTTATAAATAGGCATGAGGAAGCTAATGCGTTCAAATTAAATCGATAGCCCATTTTATGTATGTATATAGATCTTGTTTTGGATTAATCTTTAGGACAATTTGCCTTTGTAATGATTAAGTGGATTTACTTTCACTGCCTTTTTATTGCTTTATTTACTTGAATGGGATGTTTACTTTAAATACATCATATGAGAGTAGAGGGGACTAATTTTAAAACTCAATTATAAATCAACACCTAACCAAAATTCCTAATAAGAGGGATGTTCCTATTACCAAACTCTATTTGGGCATTAAAACAAGGTTGATAATCAATTTTCAACATTCTATTGGGTTGCAACTCTATGACACCTGCATCTTTGAACCTATTAGCAGATGCCTTCATGGGTTGACCGTTAGCAATAATTTGGACTCAATCTTTTTTATTGCAAAATGGCCAGTTTATGATTAAAAGCGAGCCTCCTCCGATCTCAAGCCCTAAAAGCGGACCTTTGAGAGCAAACCCAAAAGCAAAGTGCAAGCTCCGACGCTCATCACACCCATTTATCATACTGAACTAATGAAGTTTTGATAGTAGGTTTGTATATACTAATTTTGATAATCATAAAAATATGAAACAAAAGAAAGTAAAGCAACCCAAAAATTTAAGGGATTTTTTCACAAATTCCATAAAAAAGAAAACATTTTATATTTGCACTGTTCTATTTATCATCTATCTTAAATACTATTTTTTAAATTTCTTATTTCATAATTATTATTTTTTAAATTTTCATTTTCAAAAATGCCTCATTTCTTATCTTAAATATAATTTCTTCAATTACAAACCCAAAAATAGATCCAGACAAAGAAGAAGAAAATTCAAACATGCAAATGTCTCTGCTCAATAATTATATTCTTTGCTCAATAATTCAAAAGAAAAAAATAAGGATTACTTTTTATAACTATATTTACTAGACTTAAAAGTTTCGATAATCTTACAGTAAAGTAGGTATCAAATCCAAAGTTGATCAAATGATATCCTGTTATTTATTCATGGTTGATGGGAAACAAACATAATTATTGATAGCTTGGAGAGGATCAAAGCTTGGCAAAGACGGGTTTTCTTTTTTGGATCTGAGCCTTGATGGCCTCAGTTAGATCATCAAATAAAAGCATTGTAGAATTCCAAGTTGCAATATAATCCAATCCTTGTTCGACATTCAATTCTTGTCTTTTTAACATCACTTCCTTTGTCCCTATCATAGCCAGCGGATACTTTGCAGCAATTCCTGCCAAACCACAAATCCATCAGACTTTAACAAAGTATAGACTGCTTATTTAAATTCAAATTTGTTTGATAAAATAAATCCATTTCACCACTGTTGCATCTCTTGATCATTTCTTTCTTGCTCGCCTCAGCACAATCACAAGATGCAAGAACAATTCAAAGCAAATGCAATTAGGTAACAGAAAAACCAGTTTTTAGGCAATTTTATAAAATAGCTAAATAGTAATTTCATATTTAACAAAGTCAGCTATATGGATTTTTTATCTTCAAATCACTCTATTCAATATATTTTCACTTTTTTATTTAGTATAAAAATGAATTCTCAGTAAAGATTGATGGCCACAATACAAAGATCAATTTTGCAAGGTATCAGTTTATTAAAATAAAGAGAAGGAATACAAAGAAATTGTATATAAATAAATCATGCAGCTAAAACTTAGAAATCAAAAAAATGTACCTAAAACTTAGAAATCCAACATAAATAAAAATAACTTAGAAATCAAAAAACATCTACCTAAAACTTGCAGCTAAGTTTTGGCAAAAAAAATACATTGTATTTTAGTCAAAAGAAAAGAAAATACAGTGTATTGAGTTTCGTCAGAAGAAAATATATTGTATTTTATTTATGTATAAAGGTAAATCCACTGAGAATAGAGATTTAAAATATAGAACAAGAAGAAAAATGAAAGTAACTCCTCTAGCATGAGAAGCGACGACAATATGAGATCGTCATCGCTAGGCTCCTACTCCTCCTCAATAGCTGGGTAATTTTTGATATATAAAAATAAAAAAGGTAATTTTAAAATGATAAATGCATAAATGAAAAATAAAAATATAAAATATATGGTATTTTTTAAAACGAAATGTAAAAAGAGGGTAAATAGTGTAATTTTCTCAAAATTTAAATTATTTTGAATAGATTCATTGGACTAGCCTATTTGGGCCCATTCTAAATATTGAATGTCAAACTAGTGCCTCAATGTTTTCCCATTTCATTTCTTTTTCTACCCATTTCATTTGTTTCACATTAAAATAAAAGCTTACAAATAATTGAACTTTTCCACATATATATATATATTTATTTATTTATGATAAGTGTAAATTATACTATATTTTCAGTGTTTTTTTAGGTTTAATTGTTAGTTTTGGTATTTTTCAAGGCTAAATTGAAGAGAAAAAGGGTTGAATTGAAGAAAGGAGAAGAGGGAAAACTGTAATTTTGGGAAAGTTGGCAATTGAATTGTGAAGAGCAGCAAGGAGTCACTCGACTGAGTGATTTTGTCACTCTGACAAGTGCCTTGACACTTTCCTAAGTGTTTTAGTCACTCACCCAAGGCAAACACACACTCTCTCCAGTAAAGAACAACTCTGCCAAGCAAGTAAAGCACTCTCCTGAGCATTCAATCACTCAGCAGAGTGATCAAAGCCATGCACTCGAGTTTTTTAAGGCCTCTATCGATTGAAGACTTCCTATTTCACTAAAACTCAATTCATATTTGGTTTAAGAAGTTTTAAAGCACCGAAACTTCTTCTTTTGGTAGTATAATCAGCTAAGGATTACAATTACGAATTTTGCTTAGTTTTTAACCTGGTTTTCTTTAGTTAATTTTGTAAATTAGTTTTTAGCTTAATTTTGGTTATTTTATTGGTTTTCTATTCTCTTAAAGATTCAAGCTTTCTACTGTTGTTCTAACAAATCATCAAGAGCAAGTTTGAAGCTTCATGAGTATTGTATCTCTTTATTTTAGTTTTTCTTTCATTTTAATCATGCTCAGTAAGTAGTTTTCCTTACTTTTTCTAAGAAAAATTTGAACCCTTATACTTTTATTGTATTGACTTAGTTTGAGCTTTAATTCAATGCAAGTTTGATTATTTTTTAGTTATTGAGCAACTTTTTTATGTTTGATTGTTATTGGATTGATTATTAGCGTATTTGATAAATGGTTGATGATTGATTTCGATTATGATCTATGATATGTATGTTCTTAGGTTAATTCGTTGATATTTAATGTATGGTTATGTTTTGAAAATGAGATAATTGTATGTTAGTAAAAGTGGATTAAGATTAAGATTAAGAAAAGTTGAACTAAGAATAGATTAAAATTAAATTTGCTAAAAAAGGAGTTTAATGGATGTTTAGGAGTTTAAAACTAGATCTTTATATTAAGTATTAGATTGTTCTTAATAAGAGGATTTAATTATTAGAATGATAGTCTGAATAAGCTATCTGGCTTTATATCACTGGTTTTCTATAATCACTTTTGTTACTTTTAATTTGAATCATTGCAACGGAAGTTGAGGTAGATAATTCCTTTCGTAGAAGTGTTTTAGTTATTGCTCTGTGTTTAATTTATGTTAGTTTAGTTTTTTTTTTGTTTTGCTTTACTTTAGTTTAGTTCTCATTTTCAATTCAAAAACTTGGGAAACAATTTCAGATTAATTTAATTCAAATATAGATATTTTGCTCAGCAATCCATATTTCTTTAGGTACGATATTTAATATCTTAATCTTATTTCCCTATATTACTAACCGATCTATTACACTTGCTAGACACCGGTCAATTTACATTATAAATGAGATGTTGAAGAAAAAATACCTACTAATATTGATTGGTTTATGTGATTTATCACCTATCTTTAACTTAAGTTTTCTATTCAAATTTTATGAATGATAAAAATTTAATATTGAAAAAATTTTACACTCATAGTAGACCAATTTAAATTTAATATAAAACAATATTACAAGCTCACTAATTTTACAATTAAAATCTAAAAACCATTAACATAGTTTTTTGGTGACCAAACTATTTTTTTGGGTCTTTTCTTGTTAGATTTTTAGTTTAAAACAATATTGGTGATAACCCTATCAGAAAGCTGAGCTGACATGCCAACCAGCAAGAAAACATATGCCAATTAGTAAGATATGGTAAAATTAGTATTATGAGGTTAATTAGACCAATTACATCTTTCTAATTTCAAATTGAAACTCGTAAAAAGAAATAAAAAAGATACTACTTGAAATAATGGGTTAATTCTGACCTAGCATGTTTACTTATTTTGATATAATGGTATTTATTTTTAATTTTTAGTTGAAAATCCATTTTATTTGGCCTACAAAATTTGAGAGAGTGTGTGTATGTGTGTGTGTGTGTATATATAATGGTCGTTGAATTAATAAGCATATTCAATTAATCATAGTAAAAAAAGTGAACAAAATTTCCATTTACTTAATTTTTAGCCATTTGCTCAATTACTTGCATTAAAAGTTAAAACCATACTTTTTATTTTCTATTCCAAGCCATATAGATAGATATTAAACCACCATTTTTTTAAATATTACTAAAAACAAGGTAATAACAATAGAATACCCGTCTAACCGAACACCCAAACATATCTCAAAATTCCTCTAGTTATTGCCTTGTGCATGCCCCTTCTAAAAGCACCATTAGTATTAACAGTTAAGAACTCATTAGAAGTTGTTTCCCAACCCACCATAATCTCATCAAGGTGATAGTATTAAGACTAGTTCCTGTAATCGAGCCACAATGAGGACATATGCCACCATCAGTCAAATGACGACGATGAAACAGTTCAGAGTTGGTGATCAAATAATCTGAACACCCAACTAAAAAATAAAGGAGTGAATGTGTTGAGGACCATTTTATTGCCAAGCTCTTATTTTTAAATTTTCATACGCATCTTCCTATTTTAATTTTTAATGCAATAAGTGAGAGGAGTAGTATTGTAAATAATAATAATAATAATAATAATAATAATAATAATAATAATAATAATAATAATAATAATAATAATAATAATGGCTGGAGTTGATTCTTCTTAAATTATAAGACTAGAGGACTTTGAATTGGTATGCTGGATATGAGTAATGTGATGAATGGCTTCTCGATATTATTATTGATTTGTAATGTGGCAATTTATAGCCATGTACAATAATGAGGAAATTACAAATATACCCATATACAAGGACATATTTACAAATACATGTTGTATACATATATTCTATCACACCCCCTCAAGTTGAGCAGGTACTAGAGCAACTGACAACTTGCCACGTAGCTGCTGAAATCTGGATTTGAGCAAAGTTTTGGTGAGGAGGTCAGCCACTTAAGCATTAGTGGGAAGAGAACAAACATGAAGAGATCATTTTGCTACTCGTTCCCGCACAAAATGGAAATCGATCTCAAGATGCTTGGTGCGCGAATGAAAAATAAGATTTGCAGTCAAATAAGTAGCACTAAGATTATCACACCACAAAACTATAGCAATTTTCAAAGGAAACCCAATATCATGAAGCAGCATAGTTACCCAAGATAATTCAAAAGTTGTTGTAGCTAAGGCATGCTACTCTGCTTCAGTAGAGGACCGAGAAACTGTGCGTTGCTTGCAAAAAACCTAAGAGATCAAATTCGAACCCAAAAAGACAGCATACCCTGCTGTGGATCAACGGTCATCTTAGTCACCCCCCAATCTGAATTAGAGAAACCTTGTAGTTTGATATTTGATGAAGGGAGAAAGTGGAGACCATAGGTAAGAGTGGACTGTAGATAACAAAGAATACGTTTAACTGCTTGCCAGTGAAGATCAGTTAGGGCATGCATGAATTGTGCCACTTTGTGCACAGCAAAGGCAATATCCGGGCGAGTGATTGTCAAATACTTCAAACCTCCCGCAATACTATGGTAAATCGAGCCATCAGGCAACAAGTCACCCCCTTAAATCGAAAGCTTAGCTGAGGTATAGGCTGGTGTCAAAAGTGGTTTACAACCTGTCATTTGAGCCTTTGAGAGAAGGTATCAAATGTATTTTCGTTGACATAAAAGGAGCCATCATACCAAAGAGTCTCCAAGCCTAAGTAATAGTGCACACGTCCTAGATTTTTTATTGCAAACTGTTGCTGCAAATAGGAGATGAGGGATTGCAAAGTGTTATTATCACTGCCAAGAAGTAACAGGTCATCAACATAAATTAAACAAAAAATTGATAAGTTGCTACTGCCAAATATATAAAGAGAGAAATCAACCTTAGAACAACGAAACCCAAAAGTCAGTAGTGTCTATGTGAGGCATTTGTACCACATGCGAAGGGATTGTTTGAGTCCATACAATGATTTTTGTAGAAAACACACATGTGTTGGGTAGCTCAGATCAACGAAACCTTAGGGTTGTTACATGAAAACTCGTTCATCAAGGTCTCTATGTAAGAATGCATTGGAGATATCAAGGTTTAAAACCTGCCAAGAAAAAGAAACTACTAATGCCAACAACAGCCGAACAGTAGTCGGCTTAACAACCGGACTAAATGTGTCAGTAAATTTCATGCCAGGTCTTTGATGATACCCCTTCGCCATCAACCGAGCTTTGTACCGATCAACTGAACCGTCAGTTTTTCACTTAGTCTTATACACCCATTTGCAACCAATGATATTCGCACCTAGAGGGGGGGTAACAAGTTCCCATGTGCTATTGGAAATGAGAGCATTGTATTCTTGGGCCATCACCTCTCGCCAGTGTGGGGATTTGACAGCTATAGAGTAACGTGTTGGGTCTGAGGAGTAAACTTTAGTATTAAAGATATGAGGTTTCAATGACCCAGTTTGTGACATTGTAACCATGCGGTGTTTTGGAGGATGGATAGTGGATGGTATGGGTGAGGGTGAGGGAGATGGTATAGGTGAGGATAAGGCAGTTGAACAGTGTGGTATGGAAATTAGTGTGGGTTGGTTCAGAGCTGATGGGTTTTATGGAGGAATAGGTGGTATTGATGGGATTGGCACAGGTGTTGTGTGGCATTGGACTGGTGGGGAGTAGACAATAACCAAAGTAGACATATTGGCTGGGGAAGGTGGTGGTTCATGAGACCAAATCAGTTTATGATATGGGTACACCTGTTCATAAAAAACAACATGGCGTGAGACAAATACTTTTCTAGAAAAAGTGTCAAAGCAATGGTAACCTTTCTAAAGATGATTGTAGCCAACAAAGATACATTTTCGTGAGTGAAAATCAAGTTTATTAGCAGAATAGGGCTGAAGCCACGGATAGCATAAACAACCAAAAGAACATAATGCACAATAATCAGGGGGAGTACCAAGTAAACATTGGTAAGGGGAAATATTTTGTAGTAATGGAGTAGGCATGCGATTAATAAGGTAAACAACATTATCAAAGGCATGAGTCCAAAAGGATTTAGCTAAATTTGCATGAGATAATAACGCAAGATATGTTTCAACAATATGCCGGTATTTACGTTCCGCACACCCATTTTGTTCAAGTGTGTAGGGACATCAGACACAATACTGGTACCATTTTTACACAAATATTGAGACATAGCTTGAAATTCTCCACCCCAATCAGATTGAAAAGATTTAATAGACCTCCCAAATTGTTTTTCAAAAAGAGTGCGAAATTTGACAAAGGCAGAAAAAGCAACAGACTTGTATTGAAGAAAATAAATCCAATAAAATTTACTATAATGGTTATAAAATAGAATATAATAGGAAAAATTATCATATGATTTAACAGGAGAAGGTCCCCATAAGTCAGAACAAACAAGATCTAAAGGTCCAATAGCCTAAAAACTAGAATCAAAAAATGGAAGTTTATGACTTTTACTGACTACATGATGTGTTTTATGACATGGTATGAATGTGATGATAACACAGTGGAAAAACAAAAATTTTTCATCATACATACCATACAAATCAAAAGCAAGAATCGAAACATGCAATTTTAGGATTTAAAACATACAACTTTGGATGCCTTTTAATTTTTGAGTTTGGAGATGTCCAGCAACTGAGATGCCTTTATCCGCCTTAGATATTGATCACCAATGCCAAGGAACAGCCTTTTATGCCACTCCCCTCTATTCTCACACAATCAATTACACCGTTGACTTTAAATCGAGATTGCTAGCTCTCTTTTAATGTATTGTGTAATGGTTATGGTTTGAAGCTACAAAATTTGATTTTGTACTTCTCTTAGGTTGCTATTACTACCCAAGAACACAAGAGAATGAGGAACTATCCTTTCTCCTTGTGAAAAATTGGGCCAAAAGAATTGAGAGAGAGAGAGATGAAGTTCACGCCAAAATGCAAAATTGTGGCTAGGGTTTTGTTTTCACGCCAACTTCTCTCTCTATTTTAGGGTTTTATTTATTTTAATATATATACTTATCCTTTGGCAAGTCTTTGATCTGAATTCAACTATCCTAAGATAATTAATTCAAACTCAATCACTTCCTAAAAATAAGTAATATATTTTGAATTAAACTTCTTTGAATTTAAAATTCAAATTTGAAATAAAACATAAGACATTTAATTAAATGAAAACACTTAATATAAATAATGAACATGTGCTGAAATTCCTTGATTTTCCTCTTGGAATTTCGGCCACTTCATCAATTATATAAGTGAATTAATTTAATTTAAATTCCTTTAGGCTTTAATACTCAATTAACTTAATTAATGTAACATAATTAATTAATTGAAATTAAATCTTGTGGGCTGAATTTCTCTCTCTCATGGACCAAATCCCAATAGCAATTTTATAACCCATTACACACATTAATTTGACTTTAATTAAAAATCCAAATTAATGTCCAATACTTAATTTAAACATTTTAAGCCCAATGCTTTGTGTGCGATCCTATAGGTCCATTTAATGTTGACAATGAATTAATAAATTAATTCAAAGGCTATATATATTCTCTAGCAAGATATTATAGCATTCCAAATTAAATGAAAATGTATATGGCATTTAGTGACCTAATGCAATTTTGCATAGTCCCTTACCCATAATATCAGAATTAATATAAGGCATGGAACTAGTCATCCTTATATATATTAATTCCTTTCTTGATATTCCAGTGACACTGAACTCTCAGATAAATAATGATTACTCATTATTTCATCTCGGTATGGCCATACACTTCTAAGTTCACTGATCAAGTGGCCGATGATATTTTCTCTCTTATTGAGAGGGGTAATCCCTTCACTTCCCTCATGCTCTCTAACATGAATCAATGCATTCCCAATCATACCCGTACTTGTCACTCTGTTACGAGCACGTTAGGCGTGTATGTCAAAGTACACAGTAATTCATAAAGAGTTTCATAGAGATTTTAGGTCTAAGAACTCCGATACAAAACTTGCATATGAGAAACACTTATGACTAGTACCATGTAGTGTTCTCATGAGCGGATCGTATCCATATACCATGTTCTTTAACATGTATCTATGGTCTCTGACTGACACTCTTGTCCTAATGATCCGTAAGACAGAACTCATAATATCAGAGAGAGCATACTAGTCTTAATTCATTGTTATTCCCATAACAAAGACTGACTATGGATATTTAGAATGATGTTTCATTTGTTTCAAGGTCTTACAACCATGTGCCTCACACATGATAACTTAAACTGAAACAACATTCTTGGATAGTTTTATCAATTGATATGCACAGAAATACAATCGATAAAACAAATGCCTCATTTTATTAATTCAAAGTATTTTATTACAATGTATTGGGGCTAGGGCTTACACTAACAATTTTCCACTAGCACTAGTCCCAATTAGGCATAGCCCTAAGACCAAACGCTCTCAAATGAGCTTCGTGCAGATTTGGACGTAACTGTTTCGTCAAAGGATCTGCTACATTGTCTTCACTTGCTATCTTGCTAACCTTGACGTCCCCACGATCAATGATTTCTCTGATCAGGTGGTACCTCCTGAGTATGTGTTTGGATTTCTGGTGTGACCGGGGCTCCTTGGCCTGTGCGATGGCCCCGTTGTTGTCACAGAAAATTTCTAATGGATCTAGGATGCTTGGGACCACTCCTAATCCAGTAATAAATTTTTAATCCAAACAGCCTCTTTTGCAGGCTCAACTTGCTACAATATACTCAGATTCAGTAGTTGAGTCGGCAATGGTCTCTTGCTTTGAGCTTTTCCAGCTGACAGCACCACCGTTCAAAATAAAAACAAACCCAGATTGCGATCTGGAATCCTGAGTGCTGGTCTGAAAAGCAGCATCGGCATAACCTTGTATGACGAGCTCTTCTTGACCACCATACATCAAGAAGTGATTCTTAGTCCTTCGCAGGTACTTCAAAATCCCTTTTACAGCAGACCAGTGCTTCTCACCGGGGTCTTGCTGAAACCTACTGGTTATACTTAGTGCATGAGCAACATCCAACCTGGTACATAGCATAGTGTACATGATAGATCCAATAGCAGATACATATGGAATTCTACTCATGTTGTCCCTTTCCTCTTTGGTTTTAGGGCACTGTTCTTTAGTCAAAGGAACTCCCAAAGCCAAAGGTATGTACCCTTTCTTTGAGTCTCCCATACTAAAATGCTTTAGTACTTTGTCTATGTACTTTTCTTGACTTAGTCCCAAAAGCCGATTCGATCTATCTCTATAGATTCGAATACCAAGTATTGTCTCGGCTTCACCTAAGTCTTTCATTGAGAAACATTTTCCCAACCATTGCTTAACCTTTAGCAATGTTCGAATGTCATTTCCAATGAGAAGGATGTCGTCCACATATAGGACCAGAAATACTACTATGCTCCTACTAACCTTCTTGTACACACAAGGCTCATCTTCGTTCTTGATGAAATCAAATTCCTTGACAGCTTCATCAAAATGAAGATTCCAACTTCGGGATGCTTGCTTTAATCCATAAATGGATTTTGAAGTTTACAAACCTTCTTAGGATGCTTGGGATTGACAAAACCTTCAGGCTGTGTCATATACACATCCTCTAGTAAATTTCCGTTGAGGAAAGTGGTTTTGACATCCATTTGCCATATCTCATAATCATGATATTGCAGCTATGGCAAGCAAGATCCCTAATGGACTTGAGCATGACTACAGGTGAAAAGGTCTCATCATAAGTCTATACCATGAGTTTTTCGAAAACCTTTTGCTACTAGTCTACCTTTGTAGGTCTTATCAGCTTTGAGTTTGAATAGCCACTTGCATTCAATTACCTTAGCACCTTCCGGTGGATCAACCAAGGTCCAAACCTGGTTATCGTACATTGATTGCATCTCGAATTTCATAGCCTCAAGCCAATTTTTCGAGTCTGGGCTCTCAACAGCTTCTCGGTAGGTAGTAAGATCCTCACGATCTACTAACTCAATGGTGTCACTATCAGTGATTAGAAATCCATATCTCTCAATCTCCTGACGTACCCTACCGGACCTTCTAGGTTCTTGTGTAATGGGTTCTTGTTCCACAACTGGTTGTGAACTTGATCCCATTTCCAAACAACCATCCTCTATAGGAGTTTGTGGTGCTTGAATTTCTCCAAGTTCTACTTTACTCCCACTGTCTTTCTTGAGAAGGAACTCATTTTTCAAGAAAACAGTCTTGCGAGCAACAAATACTTTGTTCTCGGCTTGTGAGTAAAAGTAGTATCCCTTTGTTTCTTTAGGATAACCCACAAACAAGCAGACAGTGGATTTGGACTCTAGTTTGTCAGATGTTAATTTCTTAACATGTGCTTCACAGCCCCAAATCCTGAGAAAAGACATATTGGGTTCTTTCCCAGTCCATACCTCGTATGGTGTCTTCTCAATTGCTTTAGTTGGAGTACGGTTCAATAGAAATGCAGCAGTTTCTAATGCATAACCCCAAAAAGAGATAGGAAGATTAGCTTGACTCATCATAGATCGAACCATGTCCAACAGAGTTCGATTTCTCCTTTCAGACACACCATTTCATTGAGGTGTTCCAGGAGGAGTGAGCTGTGAAATAATGCCACACTCTTTTAGATGATCGTCAAACTCTTGGCTTAAGTATTCGCCACCTCGATCTGATCGAATGGCTTTTATACTTTTGCCAAGTTGGTTTTCTACTTCGTTCTTAAACTCTTTGAATTTCTCAAAAGTTTCAGACTTGTACTTCATTAAATAGACATAGCCATATCTACTGAAGTCATCTGTGAATGTCACAAAGTAGCTAAAACCACCTCTAGCTTGTGTACTTAAAGGTCCACATACATCGGTATGTATTAGTTCCAATAAGTTATTAGTCCTTTCACCTTTCTTGTTAAAAGGACTCTTTGTCATTTTCCATGCAAACATGGCTCGCATGTGTCATAAGACTCTAAGTCAAATGACCCAAGCACTCCAGTTTTGTGGAGTCTTGAAATACATTTTTCGTTTGCATGTCCTAAACGACAATGCCAGAAGTAGGTAGGGTTCAATTCGTTTGACTTAACCCTCTTTGTATTAATGTTGTATATGAACTCTTTGTTTTGTAGATCAAGGATATAAAGGCTATTTTGCAACATGGCATTGCCATAAGAAATGCCTTGGCGACGAATATAAGCATTGCCATTTTTAATAACAAAATCAAATTCATCATTATCCAAACATGAAACTGAAATAATGTTTCTGCTCATAGCAGGTACATAATAACAATTATTCAAAACAATACAAAGTCGGAAGGTAAAGTGAGGTGATAGTCGCCTATCTCTATGGCAGCAACTCGTGCTCCATTCCCACACGGAGGTCCACTTCATTCTTTCCAAGTAACCGCCTATTTCTTAGCCCTTGCACATTTGAACAAATGTGAGAACCACAACCGGTATCCAATACCCAAGTGGTAGAAATAGAAAGGTTAATCTCAACAACAAAAATACCAGAACTGGACACCTTGGCTCCATTCTTCTTTTGTTCTTCCTTGAAGAGAGTGTAATTCTTCCTCAATGTCCTATCTTGTTGCAATGGAAGCAAGTGCTCTCACTCTCTTTAAGCTTTTGTGCCTTGGGCTTGGATTGGGCCTGAAGTGCACTCCCAACTGACTTGGGTTTTCCCTTTCCCTTTCCCTTCCCCTTAGCGGGTCCCTTCTTAATTCCCTTTTGAACCATTAGTACGGGATTGGTCTTTCGAATGTTCTCCTCAACATTCTTAAGCATCCCATGAAGCTCAGTGACTGACTTGTTCATTGCATGCATGTTATAATTCATCACAAATGGATCATAAGCAGCAGGCAATGATCTAAGATCAAGTCAGTGGCCAATTCCTTTGGCACTAGTACCTCAAGCTTCTCAAGAGTATCAAGATATCCTTTCATCTTTAGTACATGGGTACTTACAGGAGTACCCTCAGCCATCTTGCAAGAAATTAAGGCCTTTGTTGTCACGAACCTCTCGTGACGAGCTTGCTCTTGGAACATCTCCTTGAGGTGCACATGATCGCATAGGCCTCTTGGTCCATAAATTGCTTTTGCAATTCAGGCACCATAGTGGCTAGCATCAAACAGGTCACATCATTAGAGTCACTTTTCTTGGTCTCAAAAGTTTTCTTTTGAACCGCAGAGGCATTCCTAGCAGGTTCATCAGGTAAGGGTGCATCCAAAACATACGACTTCTTCTCTTGTTTAAGAACTATTCTTAAGTTTCGAGACCAGTCTATGAAATTGGTGCCATTCAATTTGTCCTTTTCAAGGACCGATCACAATGAGAAATTATTGTTTGAAGATGCCATTTTCAATCTACAATAAAATTTAGCAAGATTAAATGAGGTCTTATTTATGATCCCACAAACCGAATTAATATCCCTTTAAATAATTCGCGTTAGTGATTTAATATGGGCCAAGATCCACTTTTCACAACAACTTATTAGTCAAGCTGAGCTTGTACACCTAACAAGTTAAGTTACTTAGGTAGAAAAACTCCAATCATGTCTCGTACATGACTCTTGGATCAAATGGGCTAACATATTAAGATGTTATAGCACAACCCATTTATTAGTTGCCTAGGTCCGGGCATCCCTTTCCATGTTAAGTCCAACCTACATTCACAACCCATGCCTCACAAAGATAATCGGGCGCATCTAGGACTCCTAGTCTACGTGACTGATGATCGATGCCTTGACATGTTTCGAATTAGGAAGGCAACTTTGTGACTTACTATTTTAGGGATTCATTTTATTACGGCTTACATGGTATACACTTTGTCATCCATACATATCATGCATATATAGATAATTGTATAAAGTAAAGCGTGACAAACATGGGCCCAAAAACCTACAACTAAGATTCTATACTATTACATAAGAATCTTTGAGTTTGGCTTCTCTACTCCGGTGGGCTTCGTCTTGATTTACAAAGTCTTCAAATATATTCTACTCTAAGAAATAAATGAAAAACTTTTACAATAAAAATATAATGGCTCACATGCCATATTTAATTACAAAACTCAGGGCCCATGAATGCACCATGCATATCCATTCATCACACCAAATTAGCAAATAAATATACATAACATTCATGGATAAAATAAAGTTCAATTTTAATTAATTTAGCCAAGCCCATTAATGGAAATTGTGTACTTGAACCTTTAAGAGAAGACCCCATGACGGGTCTGGACCAAAGCCCAATAGACTAAATCCTCTTATTGAATAAGTTCTCTTAAAAGCCCAAAACACTAACTAGTTATATTTGTGCTATTAATCAACTCTAGTATAATTTCCAATTTTGTCATTTTTAATTTTATGTCATACAGCCCATAAACATTAAAAATACATATAATATGTGCTAACATGAATTAAAAATACAAAATCATGAAGAACATGTATATATGGTACACGGCATGCATATAAAACAAACAAACAACAAAACTAGTTGTTTAATGCTTATGTAATGCCATGAAATGCACAAACATTTAAATCAATTTTATGAGTCATTTAATAATATAAATAAGTCCATAAATATTGATTTAATATTATGTACCAATCTGATCTAAATGTGTTTTTACCATTTTAATCAAAACAAAACAAACAATGTTGATTAAACATGTAACAAACACAAACTAGTCATAGTTTTAAGTGATTTTAAAATTAATCAATTAAATTGTCATGGACCAGAATTAAAACCAAATTTAAAATATGTCTAGACCTGATATTTAATCTTTAAAAATCACTTACACACATGCCAAAATCAATTTTACAATTAATTTTGAAAACTAGTTGTTAAACTAGCAAATTACATGCCAACTAGCACCTAGTTTCATAATTAACATGTACCATCAGGTATAAATAATTAAATCCGACCATTACCAGTCCTAATAACATCTTAGGACAGTATATTAACATGTCATATTAATTATAATACCTATCTAATCAATTAAAATCGTTTTTACACCAAAACAATGCAAAAAACTCAAAACAGAAAATTTCAGATTTGCATGTTTTCATAATGACGATTTTTAATTAATTTTTTCGTGCATCTAAATCACTAAAATAAGCATGTTTAGGCTCTAATACCACTGATGTTTTTTATGAAATGGTATGAATGTGATGATAACGCAGTGGAAAAACAAAAATTTTTCATAATACATACCATACAAATCCAAAGCAAGAATCGAAACATGCAATTTTAGGGTTTAAAACTTACAACTTTGGATGCCTTTTAATTTTTGAGTTTGGAGATGTCCAGCAACTGAGATGCCTTTATCCGCCTTAGATATTGATCACCAATGCCAAGGAACAGCCTTTTATGTCACTCCCTCTATTCTCACACACACAATTACACCGTCGGCTTTAAATCGAGATTGCTAGCTCTCTTTTAATGTATTGTGTAATGGTTATGGTTTGAAACTACAAAATTTGATTTTGTACTTCTCTTAGGTTGCTATTACTACCCAAGAACACAAGAAAATGAGGAACTATCATTTCTCCTTGTGAAAAATTGGGCCAAAAGAATTGAGAGAGAGAGAGAGATGAAGTTCACGCCAAAATGCAAAATGGTGGCTAGGGTTTTGTTTTCACGCCAACTTCTCTCTCTATTTTAGGGGTTTATTTATTTTAATATATATGTTTATCCTTTGGCAAGTCTTTGATCTGAATTTAACTATCCTAAGATAATTAATTCAAACTCAATCACTTCCTAAAAATAAGTAATATATTTTGAATTAAACTTCTTTGAATTTAAAATTCAAATTTGAAATAAAATATAAGACATTTAATTAAATGAAAACACTTAATATAAATAATGAACATGTGCTGAAATTCCTTGATTCCTTGATTTCCCTCTTGGAATTTCGGCCACTTCATCAATTATATAAGTGAATTAATTTAATTTAAATTCCTTTAGGCTTTAATACTCAAT
Source organism: Excoecaria agallocha (assembly GCA_037975025.1). NCBI lineage: Eukaryota > Viridiplantae > Streptophyta > Magnoliopsida > Malpighiales > Euphorbiaceae > Excoecaria > Excoecaria agallocha. The sequence continues at coordinate 4,372,775 of CM075821.1, read as the reverse complement.
TAACTTAATTAATGTAACATAATTAATTAATTGAAATTAAACCTTGTGAGCTGAATTTCTCTCTCTCATGGACCAAAGCCCAATAGCAATTTTATAACCCATTACACACATTAATTTGGCTTTAATTAAAAGCCCAAATTAATGTCCAATACTTAATTTAAACATTTTAAGCCCAATGCTTTGTGTGCGATCCTATAAGTCCATTTAATGTTGGCAATGAATTAATAAATTAATTCAAAGGCTATATATATTCTCTAGCAAGATATTATAGCATTCCAAATTACATGAAAATGCATATGGCATTTAGTGACCTAATGCAATTTTGCATAGTCCCTTACCCATAATATCAGAATTAATATAAGGCATGGAACTAGTCATCCTTATATATATTAATTCCTTTCTTGATATTCCAGTGACACTGAACTCTCAGATAAATAATGATTACTCATTATTTCATCTCGGTATGGCCATACACTTCTAAGTTTACTGATCAAGTGGCCGATGATATTTTCTCTCTTATTGAGAGGGGTAATCCCTTCACTTCCCTCATGCTCTCTAACATGAATCAATGCATACCCAATCATACCCGTACTTGTCACTCTGTTACGAGCACATTAGGTGTATGTCAAAGTACACAGTAATTTATAAAGAGTTTCATAGAGATTTTAGGTCTAAGAACTCCGATACAAAACTTGCATATGAGAAACACTTATGACTAGTACCATGTAGTGTTCTCATGAGCGGATCGTATCCAGATACCATGTTCTTTAACATGTATCTATGGTCCCTGACTGACACTCTTGTCCTAATGATCCGTAAGATAGAACTCATAATATCAGAGAGAGCATACTAGTCTTAATTCATTGTTATTCCCATAACAAAGACTGACTAGGGATATTTAGAATGATGTTTCATTTGTTTCAAGGTCTTACAACCATGTGCCTCACACATGATAACTTAAATCGAAACAACATTTTTGGATAGTTTTATCAATTGATATGCACAGAAATACAATGGATAAAACAAATGCCTCATTTTATTAATTCAAAGTGTTTTATTACAATGTATTGGGGCTAGGACTTACACTAACACTACACAACTAACACAATAAGAAAAAGCTCGATTTATTTGAGCAAGAAAGATTATGCTGATGAAGTTGACCAGTGTCTAGCAAGTATACTAGATTGGTTATTAATATAGGAAAATATAGATTAAGACCCCAAATATCGTACCAAAGGGAACATGGATTGCTAAGAATAATATCTATGTATGAATTGAGTAAATCTGATATTATTTCCCAGTGTTTTCGATTTAAGAACTAACTAAGTAAATAATTAACTAAAATAAAAACAAAAATCAGACAAACATGAATTAAACACAAAACAATAATTGAAATACTCTTGCTAAAGGAACTATATATCTCAACTTCTATTGCAATGACTCAATAATAAAAGTAACACAAGAGATTATGGAAAAACCAGATGAATAAAGCCTAATACCTTGAATCAAGAATATCTTTCTTGAACATTAAACTCCCTGTTAAGAACAATTTAACATCCAGCACAAAAATCCAGTTTAACTTCCTATACTTTCATCAAACTCTTTTTCAAGAAAATCCAATTCCAGTGTATTCTTAGTTCCTCCTCTCTCAGTATTAACCATTAGTACCAATATACAATTACCTCAAAACCAGAAAACTCTCTTTAGACTCAGTTAATTTTTTAGAACTCTCTTTCTCCCTTGAGGAAGCTAAAGCCACAGTTTGGTCTTGTGATAGCTCCAAATCCCCTAATCTGGACGATTTTAACTTTGCTTTTATCAAAGCTGCTTGGGATTTCATTAGTGCTGGCATTTATAAAATAATTGAAGAATTCTATGAAAAGGGTTGTCTCCCCTCGGGTGCATCCTCATCCTTTATCTCATTAGTCCCTAAGATTGAAGGGGTTGTGTGCTTGAAAGATTTTCACCCATTAGCCTTACTAGAAGTATTTACAAAATCATTGCTAAACTTCTTGCCAACAGACTTAAAAAAGTGGTTTCTGAAGTAGTGTCTAAAGAACAATGTGCTTTTATTCAGGGTAGGCAAATTCTTAATGGCATTTTAGTCGCCAATCAAATTATCCTCTCATTGAAGTCTGCTAACAAAAGTGGGATTCTTTTCAAAGTGGATTTCCACAAAGCCTTTGACTCGGTAAATTGGCTATACTTAGATGTAGTCTTTGAACAAATGAACTTTGGCAGCAAATGGAGACTCTGGATTCAAGAATGTGTTAGTTCAGCGAAAGTATCTGTGTTAGTCAATGGATCCCCCGCTCCTATAATTCAGCTTTATCGGGGATTGAGATAAGGAGACTCATCTCCATTTCTATTTATTATTGTTGTGAAGGGACTTTTAGTTCTTATAAAAAAAGGCGATGGATGTGAACCCTTTTAAAGGGATTAATTCCTTATCCAGTCCATTTTTAGCGCTTATTATATCTCATATCCAATATGCTGATGACACCATTGTTTTCCTGGAGTCATATATTGAGAACATAATTAACTTTAAAAGAATTCTTAAAGTCTTGCACTTGTTTTTGGGTTATCAATAGATTTTCACAAGAGCTCTATTATTGGCATGAATGTAAGGCATGACTGGATTTTGGATTGTGCTAAAGCTATTAGGTGCAAAATTCAACAGTTTCCATGTTCATATCTCGATCTTCCCCTAAGAGCTAATCCTAGGAAAAAAGCGACTTGGCTTTCTGTCATCCAAAACTTTAAACACAAATTAGCAGGTTGGAAAGGAAAACTTTGTCTTTTGATGGCAGATTTACACTCATAAAGTCTTCCTTGATGAGTCTTCCAATTCATTTTATGTCTCTATTCAAAATGTATACCGCTGTCATAAAGTCTTTGAATATGATAATAAGGAATTTATTTTGGTGTGGCTCAAAAAATAAAAAAGCTTTCAACCGAATTCAATGGAGTACTATGATTCTCCCTAAGAAGTTGGGAGGTCTGGGGGTTGGCTCAGTTGCTTACAAGAATCAAAGCCTCTTGTTTAAATGGTTTTAGAGATTAAATCCCTATAATAACACTTTGTCGCAGAAACTAATAAATTTGAAGCATGGGATTAATAAGAACTTGATTTCGGATATCATCTCTAATTCAAAAGCCTCCATTATTTGGAAGGGTATTGACAAGGTCAGATCTTTTCACTCTTTTTTAAATAGTATTGCTATTGAAGTGGGCAATGGGGACCTTTGTTTATTCTGGCACAACAGATGGATTGCAGAGGTTCCTCTGAAGATAGGTTTTGCTAGATTATTCTCGATCTCTCTTTAAAAAGATACATATGTTCGTGAATGTGGTTTCTAGTCAAGAGGGTCATAGTATTGGAATCTTAAATGAAGAAGAAACCTTATGATGTGGGAAAAGATTTTGCCAGATGATTTAATGGCCATTCTTAATTCTCTCTCTTTCCTTCGGTCAAGTGGATAGGAAAGTCTAGGTTTATGGTCTGTAAGGAAGATTCTCAGTTAGGTCTACTTTTAACCGGTTAATTAAGCCTTCAGTTTTGGAGGTGACCCAGCTTAATGCCTTTTCTTTTCTACTCTAGAAAAATCTAGCCCCCTCAAAGGCAAAAGTTTTCTTTTGGATGTGTCTGTTGGGGAAAATTAACACTAAGATGTTTCTGGCTGAGAGGGGCATTATTGCAACTGAATTTACTAAATGTCCTTTATACTCTGTTTCGAAAGAGACCTTGGATCACATTTTTGTTAGATGCTCTATATCTTTTAGCCTATGGTATAGAACTGTTAATTGGTGGGGATATGAATTATGTCTTCTTGGTGATCTTAAAGCTTTGGTATTGCAATGGCAAGGGTTAGCCTATGCCTCTATCTAACTAAATGTCTGGAACATTATTTTTTTGGCTTGTTTGTGGACTATTTGGCTAGAAAGAAATGCCAAAGTCTTTGATAATAGGAATTGGGATTCAGACACAGTGTTCCATCTTTGCCTAGCTCGATCTTCCTTTTAGATCAAATCTCATAAAGATCTAATCTTCTTAAAGGGGCAAGATTTGATTTTAGCTGCTGATGGACCTAAAAAACTTCATTCATTTGTCTCGGCCAGACCCAAAGCATTTTGGTCTCCCCCTCTATTGGGAGTGGTAAAGTGGAATACGGATTGTTCGTCTTTTGGGAATCCTGGGCCATCTAGGGTTGGAGTTATTTTAAGGAATTCTTTAGGGGTAGTGATTTGTATATTCTCTTGTAAAATTGGGATAGCTAATTCGATCTTTACAGAAGTGTTAGCTGTTCTTAAAGCTCTGCAGAACTCTGTGGATTTTCTGTCCAAATCTAATCTAGATGTGATTTTTAAACTGGATTCATCAACAGTGGTGTCTTGGTTTTGTGACCCTATGGGCTCCAGACCTTGGAATCTGGGTGTCATTTTTAATAACATTTGCAATCTCTTGTCCAAAATTAGGAAAGTTAGTTTTGCTCACAAAAGGAGAAAACATAACTTTTTTACATGTTATTTGGTTAAAATGAGAGCTTCTCGTGACTCTAACTTTATTGCCTAGCTTAATTAACAGTAGATGCTCTGTTGGCTGATTGGTCACATCTGGACATAGATTAGTAGGTTTTTTAGAGGCCCTCTCCCTTTTCTCTAGACTTCTTTTTCATGGCCTGATACTGGCAGTCATCTTAAGGATGGTTTTTGGTGGCTCTTTGTAGAAGCTCTGGTTGAACCATAGTTATTAAAATTGAACCGAATCGAACGGTTGAATCAATTTAACCGCGAACCGAAAGGCTAATCGATTGGTTCGATTACTGAAATCGAATTGGCAAAAAATTAAGTTGAACCGAAAAACTGGAGAACCGGACAGAATTGAGTTTTTTGCTAAAAAATATAAAAAAACAATTTTTTTTTTGAATTTTTTCACCCACCCACACACACACACACACATATATATATAGTAAGTATTTTTTTTGAAAAAATTAGTATTTTAAATTTTAAATATATCACTTAATAATTTAATATACTTATTGTATTTTTAATTCATTGTAATTGAAAAAAATTAGTATTTTAAATTCTAAATATGTTACTTAATAATTTAATATACTTATTATCTATTTGGATTATTGTAATAGTATATTAAATTATTAAGTAATATCTTTAGAATTTAAAATATTAATTTTTTTTAAATAAATAAATAATGAAAATTATATATATATATATATATATATATTTGAAAAATTAATATTTTAAATTCTAAAAATATCACTTAATAATTTAATATATTTATTATTTATTTGAATTTATTGTAATTAAATATAATTATACTCATATATGTAATGTTAATATTTTTTGTGTTTACTTTATTAGCACTCCATCTAAACATGAAATTATTTTCTTGATATAATTGTATTTTTATGTTTCTAACATATAATATTCAATAATCCATAATTAATCACTTGTAATAATAAAATTAAAATTATATTTTATAATTTATTATTAGAATATTTGTGACATATATTTAATATTTGATGAATATTTTTTAAATTTTTATACAATAGTATTCAAAAAATTATAATAAATATAATATTTTAAAAATAAAAAAAATTCGATTGAATTTAGTTGAATCGATCGAACCACGAACTTTCAATCTTACCGATTCTTTATCCGATCCGATTTTAATAACATTGGATCGAACTCTCTTCTTTTTGGAGGTATGTATCTGTTCACTATGGGTTTTCTCTAGGTTGTCTGCTCTCTAGGAGGCTCGTTTATGACGCGACCCTATTGATCCTTTATTTTGGGAACTTAAAATTTGGTATGATTGTGTCAGGCTTCCATTTTACTTATTGCTGCACTTGACTTAGGTTGGATTACGGCTATGGTTCTCTGCTAGCGTTGTTCTTTTGATAAGTCTTTTTTTTTTTTTAGAAAGGGGTTTCTATTGTATCAAGTTTGAATCAAGTCCCATTGTGGGGTCTATGCCGATATAGTTTTATGAGTGGACAGGTACTTGAGGTTGCAGTAGGTCTAGTTTGTTCTGCTGATTGTCTTGTATTGAGCTTCCCCCTTGTTGGGATAGCCTATTTTGGATCCCATAATAATAATAATAATAATGGCAGGAGATGATTCTTTCTTAACTAAAGAACTAGAGGACTTTAGACTTAAGCGCTGCATATAAGTAATAACACAAATGTCTAGCTAAAACATGAGAGGAAACTTTTTTTTTTAAGAATACATCTTTGAGAATAGTGAATTTAAAATTTATAGGCCTAATAAAAAGGTTTTGTAACTAACTAGTTATTACACACTAGCTAGATATTTATTAACTAATAATCTCAGTATATCTTCTTAAGAGTTTCAATATGAAATATTCTAATTTCAAAACATAAAAGGAAAATTTTTATTAATATTACATTTTTTAGAACAGTAAACTTAAATTTATAGGCTCAATAAAAAGACTTAGTGACTTGCTAGTTATTACTCAATAGTTCGATATGAATTAATTTGTTATCTCATTATCACTTTTTACAAGATTCAATTTGAAATTAGAATTATTTTTTATAATTTTAAAACTAACATGGGTTAATGCACAACTAACATGTTTACTTATATTTTGTAATAAGTGGTATTTTTTTTGTTAAAAATCCACACACACATATATATATATATAATAAAAAGGCCCCATGGAATAAAGAAGTATAATCAATTAATCTTAGTGAAAAAGTGAACAAGCAAGAATTTCCTTTTACTTAATTTTTAGACATTTGTATGTATGTAATAATCTTCCTGTTACAAAATGGTTTCATCATTTTTTGCAAATGCATTTATAGTTATTATATCCAGTTGCCTTGTTTATTTGTTTTTTTTATAATTATATATAGAAAGGGTAGTAAAGATAACATTTTAAAATAATTAAGGCTTTCATTTTCACTAAAAAAACGTTAAAACTCTTATTTTCTTGAGATAAGATATGGTTGTTGATATATAAGGAAAATTTCCATGATTTTCTATTTACAAGTCAAGTTATTTTCATTAAAGAAAGCTTAATAAATTGGATTTTATGTATTAAGCCTTGGATATATAAATGGAAGGGAGGTGCATTTATTAGTTTAACTGATAAGCACATGGGTCCAACAAATTAATTATGTTGTTTCCACACTACTAGGCAATTCATCAAGTTTGAACTGAATTAATCGAAAAGTTCCTCATACCATAACCATGTACCCAAAAAAAATTAAAAATAAAAGTTTTTTCCTATTTGTCGTTTGAAGTGTTTGTCATGAACTTGTTTTTCTTAGATAGTTATTTTATGAAAACTATGTTCTGTTCCAGTAACAATTATTTCTTTCTATTTTATGAAAACGCAATATGTGAGAGGAATAGTGTGGTGAAAGTTAATAATGATGATGATGATGATGATGGCAAGAGTTGATTCTTTCTTAACTAAAGAACTAAAGGACTTTGGATTTGAGTGTTGCATATATATATATATATATATATTGATATGATACATAGTGGGCAAAATACATATTCTTTCTTATAAATATCAAGACCAAAATCCATAAAAAAAATTTTGAAGGAGTTTGGAATATGTCCATAACTCCATTAGATGATAAATTAACTCCGATATAATAGAGATGATATTGAAACAAGAAATAATTTATATGAAATTAGTTTCATATTAAATTTTTCCTTAATTAAGAAATCTATCATTTATATGTGCATTAATATGAGCAATTATATATTAATTTCGTAACTATCATATTTATTATTTCCTTATTAATATTATAACTACCAATTTAATTCATAAATATTAAGGAAATTAAGTATTCCTTAATTGAAACCCTATATAAGGGCTCAGTTTCTTCATTTGAAAAGAAGAAAAAATCAGAGACACCGAAATTCTGTCAGTTTATCTCCTCGCATATTCTCTCTTTGTCTAAGGGACTTTTAATTCGTGGTATATAGAAAAAGATGAAGATATTTTTTTATCACAATTGGTAGTTTCGTGGTTCATCAATATACCTATTGTAGTCTTTATAAGTAGAGACACAATAGTGAATACGAAAATTATTTTTACGAGATCATGAGATAAAACAACTAATGTGAGAAAACTATTTATGATTTGGCATACAATTATAAGAAAATCTTATTTTTCGAGACGCTATATATCCCTAACATGTGTATAACATTAGTGTTCTCGACGTATGTTGGTCACACGAACTATTTACTTGTATGATAAGAGAGAATGATTGAAAATCATTTTTGTCATGTGCGAATGGGAGATGAATGAGTTTGGATACGCCTATAATTCACGAGATGATAAATTGGCTCCAATATAATAGAGATAATATAAAAACAGAAAATAATTTATATGGAATTAGTTTCATATTGGGTTTTTCCTTAATTAGAGAATATACCATTTATGTGTGCATTAATATGAATAGTTACATATTAATTTCGTAACTATCATATTTATTATTTCTTTATTAATATTATAACTGCCAATTTAATTTATCATTATTAAGGAAATTAAGTATTCCTTAATTGGATCCATATATAAGGGCTCAGTTTCTTCATTTGGAAAGAAGAGAAAATCAAAAATACCAAAATTCTGTCGGTTTGTCTCCTCGCATATTATTTCTTTGTCTAAAGGGCTTTTAGTTAGTAGATCTATATTTTTATTCCGTAGTTCGTGATACGTGGGTGATAGATTTTATCGGTAACGTGAAACAATCGATTTTCGCTTTCGCTTTAACGATTTGTACTTCAAGAGATATTTATATTTATTTCTCGCAATATATCGTGATATATATTTCTTTTAATTTTAAATATGTTAAACCTGAAACATTAATAATATATACACATCTTAAACACATTTATATTTATAATCTAATTTTTAATTGATTAGACAATGAAATCCATTTACAAAAACAAGTCAAATCAATTGACCTCTAACTTGATTCGTTTCCATCAATCTACATATCCATCCAAAGGAATCCAACCTATTTATAACCTATAAGAAATGACTCATTACGCGTCTTGATTGGACAGATTTGCCACCTATACAAACTTTGTAAAGGAAATGACAAATGAGTTTGAATTTAATTCAATTCCCTCAAAAACTATAATTATAATTCATGAAGTTAGAATTGTCTAAATCTTCATAAGGAGTACATAGTTCTTATAACCAATTGATGTGGAATGTTTAAGCTACTTTTATGACTATACGTTTTGTAGTTCAATCCAATAGCCCATAATGGTGAAAGGTAAGGAACTCTCAATGGATTATATTTATATAACATATATGATATCTGCTAATTTTTTTTTTTTCTTTATTGTCTTTTTTATTCTCTTCTCTCCATAAAATTATGTCAATGCACAAAAATTTCAACTGATTTTTTTATATCATTTTTGCAGTAATATTTGGTAAAAAAGCGAAAGGAAGGTTTAATAAGGAAACATTTATAAACTTGAGTAATTTGTTTAATATCTGCTCATCCACCAGATACTCTAGACAAATGAAATGAATCATTTTATCAACCGGTTCCAAAACTCCAACAGTAATCTCATTTCTAATTGTCAAATTATTTCTAATTTAATTTACTGCATTCTTTTATTATGAAATGAAATCCAGGTTATGTAATGGCAACAAAGGTCCATCAACCTAACATCCCAATAAAATGAAGTAATGAACTACAGCTCTCTCCAATATATAGCAATAATCAATCATGGATTAGTAATAATACATCAATCTTACAACACATACAACAGCTGCAAATGTAACCAATCTCCACATTTTGTTATTAAGAATATGTTACACTCTGGACAACAAAAATATGCCTGGCTGTTGGGGCAGGAAAACAAAAACAGGAAAGCCAGCAAAATCATGGCCAAAGCCCATATCACGACAAAAACATGCCCAAACCTACTCTTACAAGCCTATAATACAGGGTGAAAACTCAATGTGATAATTACAATTAATGAGAATATGGATACCATGGTAGTCAGTTAAGTTCCTAAGGGAGATCGATCATCAGGCCCCACAAGCATGATCTGGCATTTCAAGAGTTTGAAGAGTTTGCTAATGCAAAGTTACTATTACTTGTGGAAGGAAAAATGTGAAAGTATTGCTTTCAAATTTGAGAAATACTTACATTGCAATCAAATGCAAACCTTCTTGCAAGCATAATGGCTGCATTTCTTTCCCTCTCTGATTCAAATGCCAATACAAATGAAAGCTCTTTACACGCCTGCCAATACAAGGCCTGTGCTGCCGCATTTCCGCCTCCTCTAACGCCACATAGCTAAAATATGATTAAAGTGTCATAAACGGTTTTCACTTCGATAACAAATAAGGAAGAGTTCAAGAAATACGCACATTAGACAAATTGCTTGTGTGCATATCACGAATATATTTCATCCTTGTGCAATATGTAACATTTTTTTCTTTTTTCTTTTTACATAGTGAACTGTTGTGTACTTAAATGCAAAAACAACCTTTAACTGAGAATCCATCTCACCTGCATGAACGAGGAATAGTACTCTTTGGTAATTGTCGTCTTTCCTTTACGAAGTTTCATCCTCATCTTTCCCACGTGGAGCACATGAATAGATTCTGATTTCTGATCTACACCATTCATCTGGGTAACAACTACCTAGAGAATAATAATAAAAAATAAATAAATGAACATGGTGGATATGAAGGCCAAATTAACATATACCAAAATCAACTAAAAATACAAATCATTCAATTAGTAAACGATGGGAAAAGGGACCAAACTAGAAGCATACAACAAAAATTTTATAGGTTAGACAACTATTTGACCAATTCAGAAGGCCGTGTTTGTTGAACTTCAATAACCACTTGTCAGCAATCAATCTAATAAAGAAGAATTTCTTCTTCTCCCATATAGGTTCGTAATAAGCGGGTCCACGAGGAATTTGATTTTGCATGCACATTAAACACTTCGAACATGAACAGTGGATGGGTAACAATATAAACATATCTCAACAAAAACCTTCAATGAATCAAATACTGTGCCACCTTGGGGCTAGTGCATTTGTAGGGGAAAGAGTCTCTGGACAATAGCAGCTCAAGCATTTAGTTCTTTCATCTTCTCCCATCTATATGTACGCTGGAGTCGACACTTCAATTAAACACCAAGCACTGCTTACTCAACTCCCAGTTCAAAAATGATGATACAAAATTCAGACTTAAAATTCCATACATGCCTTTTGTCAGCATTATATTTAAATTTTGTGTTATCCTAGAAAATCTGGACTCCCCCAGTGCAGAATAAGAAGTGCGGTTGGGAATGATGATCAGGTATTCAATAAGTCATTCTAAACATAAATCCAAAACAAATTATACTTTCAATCCCAAAAGAAGGTTGAGATTATGTTAGCTTATCTCAAAACAACAGAGATCAGAAAGTCCACATCAGGATTTTGATCTTTAATAAGAGTGTGAACTGGCTTATTAAATCAGATTCATCCCCAACCCACATTTACAAACTAGAACTGTTCGTCCATATCAACAGATGTCTATCCTCAAAAAATCATTTGATAAGCAATAGCAATTTATTGAAACTTCCACCAATACAAATAAGAGAAAAGTAGAAAACACAGATTACCATTTTCTCAGTATTCCAACAATTTCTTTTCTCCCAAAAATTTGTTGAATCATAAGAATGGACCAACTGGCTACTGACCATGCATCTTGTATAATTCTCTGATAGATTCTTGACTTAATTCAAAAATTCTCAAGTAACAACAAAAAGGAATCCATAAAGACACAACTTTTACAAATAACTGACATCCATCACTTGTAGAAGGTGAAAAAAAATACCATGCGTGCATACATACATACAAAATGAATGGATGCCCAAGCTCAATATTGACATCTTGAACTGTACAGAAATAGTACAACCAGCCAAAATTCAGTGTCCCAAAAGATATCAATGAAGAATGAACATAGCACCACAAGAATGACAATGACAATGCACTATATGCAACACAATAAGAACCTAAACAATTCCAAATTAAGAGAAAAAATATACAAAAATTGTAAATGAAAGCTTACATTAAATTCAACATCATGTTTCCGCACAAGTGCCTCCACATAGCTCCCCAGTCCAGCAGCTGTTATCAAAATTACATAAGCTCTTTTACCTTTCCTAAATTAATTTAGGCAAAGCTATACAAGCACAGTTTGTACATATCAGAGTGAACCACAAAATCTTAAAATTATGACAATAAAAGAATTGTGGTTTGCTCATATCTAAGAAAACCAAACAAGAGAAGCATAACAAAAACAGACCAGGATCAATTGCACCAGTAGTAGTCAACACAACATGGTGGCCATCAGCAACAATTTCAACTTGCAGGACTCGCCCGACATCAAAAGGTTCTGGAGCATATATTGGTTTTGTAGCTCCTGTAAGGAAATTGAATCAAAAATATTAGCTTAATGTCACTTTTCGATTTCAAAAGATCCCATAACAGCTTCCAGTTTCAGTGTTGGTAATAGACCTCTTAGTAGAGCTAGCATCCAGATTTAAGCCACATTTTAAGAAAGTATCTTTTCATCTCTCTAATGCTTGACTATACAAGTATATCCAAAAGACTAAAAATAGCTTGAAAGCTAAAAAACATAAGTATTCTGAAATCAACATTTTCTATTAGTGGCATCAGAGCTGAAGCGACCATTGCCTTCTGTTTGATTAATTAATCACATATCACAAAGCAATTGTTTGTAATACCTGATATAAGTTCCCTTTTGCCAACTTCAGATGACACGCGATACCATTGAATTGAACATTTGGAAAGCTCAAGAGAATTATCAGAGCAAGAAATGATCTGCAAATGTGAACCTAAGGTTTCAGAGCCTTCTAATTCATATGATTGGGATATGTTCTGCTCGCCTCTCTTGCTCCTTGCCAGCTGAAGAAAAGTGAAACAGAAAGCAAAAAGTTAAAGAACTTGGAGACATAATGTGCAATCTGCATTAGTTACTTATGCGACATCTCTGCAACATCATAATCTAGGGCTAAAAATCAGAAATGTGTCAGAGATTTAAAAAAGAGGATTTGCTTTGCATGCGCACACAATAATATGTTCCTCACTATGGATTCTCCTTAGCCCAACCAAAGATAAAGAGACGTTCTTCGAAGACTTTTTCCTGTGTCAACTCATCCCAAGAATTTACAGTAGTCCACCTCACATATTTCTCTGATTACCAATGCTTGTCCAATTAAAAATTTCATAATTTTTTTTAATCTTATTTAAAAAAATATATAATAATAAAAAATAAAATCACTCAGGGTACTTATTTTTTCCAATATTCTCCATAATTAAGTCTTGTCCATAGAAGGCACCATATGCTTAAAGCTTTAAAGCAGCTGGAGGGGTATTTTTGGAATTCTAAAAATTTTTCATGTTCTCATATACAAGGGACAAATAGGAGAAATCTAATGTATTCATAGTTTTCTTCTCCATAGTGAAAAAAAAAAAAAAAATAGTAGTTCCATGCACACTAGCATATTGCCAAATCACATAAAAACTCATTTATCTTCTCTTGTTTCTTATCATCTTCAATTTCAGATTAATTAACTTTTAAGGCACATGCATATTTTCAGCATCTTTTTATGTCCATAAACTACTGGCTGAGCAATTAAATAACATTAAAACCACTAATAGATATAAAATATATGGTAGTATAACTATAACTCTGAACCTCAATTTTTTGGATAAGGGCAGAAACCAGAAAGAACACCCAAAAAAAAAAAAAGCCCCATCAAGCATTAAGGTAAGAGAGTTTAGAAGCATACGTCACTAAAGTTGTCTATAACCAAAATATGCTCCCATAAAGTAATTAACCAACCCTCTTTCTGAAGTAGAAGGTAACGTTTAGACTTCTCAGCAAGTTGATTCCTTAATGCCGTAGCTCATGTTCCATGTCCATAACCTACAAATCATGTTTTTAACACACCCATGTCAACAGATAGAAGCTAGTACTTGCCAAAAGGTTGAGTTAAGAAACAAGTCTGCATGAAAGTAATCTTCTCCTACTGGTACTTTTAGTTTAATGTCTCATTATCACAGGTATCATGCCCCAAGCACATTCAAAAAGTTCATATAGGTGTTTGGCAAATGAATAATTTTACTGTAGAAACTTAATCTACCATGTATAACCTCTAGGATAACAACATATTGATGAAATGGAAAAGTAAATGGAACCAGTAAATGATTTCAAAATCATGAATGACTCATCTACAATCCCCAACAGAATAGTGCTAAACAAGAGGCAACATTTTGTCTCTGCTCCAGACATTCTAGTTAAATGTAAGGGGGAGAGGCAATTTTATATTTAGATTATAAGACCAAATTAGGTCATGCCACCAACTTTTGGAGTTGATTATATGCATTTAGACTCGTTTTATTGACCCAATGGTTTAAAGCAAATCATGTGTGAAGTAAAAATATCAAAACAGATATTGCTAAGTTGCCTCAGTGCACATGATGCATATGAAGCCTAACCCAAATCCACAATAGACATGCTACCACAAGTCTGGTTGAGTAAGGACCCTAGGCACACCTTTATCAGCAATTTCTAAGAGCCAATTATATGGCAAAAAGGTTACCGTAATTACATAATTAAAATACAACTAGAGAACATGTATAATGCTTGAAAACAGCTTTAACATCAAAGACTGTATGTACACCTTGCTTGGCTGATGCAGCATTTTGATCCTTCTAGCCTCTTGAACCTCCTTCATCAATTCTTCCAAGTCCTAATATTCCCGATACATATTTAAAAAGAAAATAAAAGTTAGATAAATATGTTGCAAAATCTTAAACAGTACTAACTTAACAAGTTTGAAACATAAAAGACCCAGAAATAGAATATGAAAGGACGTAGATCAGCCAATACATTCCCATATTTAAAAATACCAACTCACAGAGTAAGCATTAAAATCGCAACCAGCAATGCAATAAGAAGATGAGAATACAAAATAAAGAGGCTTCATGTAGTTCTATAACTTCAGAATGGGTAAAATCCAAGAATGTTGGAATTGACAAACTTTGTCGAAGATTGACAATTAGCACTGTTAGCCTTAAAAAAAAAGAAAAAAAAAAGGGACCTGCTTTCCTGTAGCTCTAGACATCCGTTCATGTTCCTGAAGGGCTTCTTCCACCCTCTGAACTGCTGCTCTGGCACTCTCAATTTCAGCACGAGCAAAGGCTCTTTCCTCATCAACAAGTCTCTTGGCATCCTCTGAAGCCTATAAAATTGGAAAGAAGCACTGAGATGCGAACTAATAAAAAGTTGGCCACTTATCTCCAAGAAAGTGTAGAAATAAAATGATATAGCACAGAAAGGATAGAGGCAGTTATTTCTAACTAGGTAAAATATTCAAACATCAATAATTTGTCTCAAACAAATAGCCATTGAAGAGGAGAGAGAGAGTCTCCTTGAAACATCATGAGAACAATCTTAAAAATTTGATATTTCTTCTTCACCAGCATTCCTGAATCCCATTGGAAAAGAAACTGTGTACATGCAGATGAACATGGACATGGAAAAGCAACAGAAAATTCCACTCCCAAAATAAAAATGAAAACCAATGTATTAATGGACTTGAGGAAAATATATGCAGGGGTTGAAGCCAAATCAACTAGATGGAAATATAAGAAAATGCATGCATATGTGTGAATGCAAGCATGTGTGTCACTTCTGTGGTCCTAGAGTAGGTTAACAAGTTTGTAACTTAAAAGATCTATTTTAACAGCAGCATATTTAAAAAAAGATATCATTCAAGAATCGATCAAGCAGAAACAGCTATATTCCTTGCTTTGTAACTGGAGTTATAATAGATACTCACTTGCCAGACTCCCAATTGATTGTAGTAAGAGCTCGAAACATATCACAAATATTATGAGTTTCATTTCCCTATTCACATATAAATATAGGGGGGAGACAGACAAAGAGAAAATAGGAAAGAATTATGCAAAATAAAATGTACAATTCTTGCCCATCTATTATTCAGCATGGTTTCCAAGAATTGCATCATAGGGTCAGATCTTATCTAGAGCTGTCATAATCACAAATAAAATCAATGACAACCAAAAGGGAATTCCGGCACCTGAATTAATAAAAGTAAAGAGAATTTTGGTTATAAATTTACAGAAGCATAAACCACATTAAAAGCTGTTGATGCAATTTTGATTGTAAACCAGTGAAAAGTCTTGATATCGCTTGGTATAGAGGCATTAAGATTACATCACCTGCTTAAGAAAATTAGCTAGCCTCTTTACTTCTGCTTTTTCCTGAATCAACTCTCCTTCCCTCTGAGTCAGTTGAACTGCTAAAGCTTCCACCTAGAAGAAGCAACCATAATTTGGCATTTGTTAGTTGCACAATTTAAAAAATACCCGTAGCAACTCCGAATGGACCATAAACCTAAAGAAATGCTAGCAGAATATTCTAAAGGAAAATAAACAAAACTAGAAAACAACTAAGAACGTTTCTACTTTGGACTCCACCACCGGCTGCTGGTGGAATGACCACCACAACTAGACCAAGCAAGCCCTTATTCTACTTCATTCCTTAACAACCAAGGATCAGAATTGATACAAATTAGTATAAATAGGTCTGCAAGTAAAGAAATTATTGTCTGTATGTGGACCATAATTCTTTTACATTGTCCCAATTTACATCACCATAGTCTAGCCTAATTGTTGAGATCTAATTATCCTCAGATCTTAGTAATATAGGACAATATCAGCATTGCGGGCCAACATGGTCTAATTCCTGCATGCAAAGGTTGAAACTGACCGATGTTTTATCTTGTGGAATATTATATTCTCAATTATCCTACTACTGTACCACACTTCGATCCTCTCCTTTCTAGTTTTGACCCCTCCAGATTCTAGTTTTAGAATCAGCGCCACCTTTTGAAACCAATCTTGATGTACTCAATTACAAGGGTTCTTCAAAGCACATGCAAAATACAGTAACTTTTAAGTCTTCTCAACAGTTGTTTGATACTATCCGCTATCAACATCCATCAAGCATTAGATCATTGATCTGATTGCATATTTAATTTAACTATTGATACAAGTCAATTTGTGTATATGCTTAGAAAAAATTATGGTAGCTCGGGTCTTGTGGCATAATATAAACAAAAAATCACTATTAATACTGCTAAACTTATCATTTTTAAATTTGGAATACTCATTTGCAAGAACTGCTTTCATTTGAGGTCATTGGGGAGGGAAGGAGAGAGTGAGATAGAGAGAGAGAGAAGCTTGGACATAAACAATGTAGAGACTTTGATCACAGACAAGTTGATTAGTAAGCCCTTAGTTTATGAAACAATCATAATTCCGAACTTTACTTAAAAATGCTGCTTATCTGTTGAAAGCATCTTCAACTCTATTTTCATATCCTTTCAACGTTTAATAATGTTTTTTACTGCTAAACTTTTTTATCACAGGTTATAGCATATTCATAGTTTTTGTGCAGCGTGTCCTTTGAAGACTTGCAGGCTTCAAAATATTATACGTCAGCTATATATGTAGAAGCACCATAATGGAAGAGAACAACAAAGTAAACCACAGTATAAAGGAGTTGCTCATTTTAGATAAAAATAACACGAGGACTAGAGAAAAAGCTCACAGCATCGCTGAGTGGAAAAAAAAAATGTGCAGCATTGTCAAGCAACTAACAGCAAATATACCCCAGTAAGAATTCTAACAATCAATACACAATCTTTAAACTTTTCTCCTTGTTCTAGGTAACTATTATATTCCATTTACAATTTCCCATTATTGGAAGCCGTTTTGATTAGATGTTCCACCATTGGAGCAGCCAGCACTGAAATATCATTTAATATCACAGGAGATCACACTGACAAAATCTCTGAAATATCTCTCTATCAAAAAAAGGTTTCATATGCGAGTCAGCATTCAACACCCTAACATTCAGTTGCAGTTGCATCATTTACAAAATGATTCCACTAGTTGTATGTCAACAGAGAGTAGATAAGATCACAAGTCAAATGTGAACAAAAAAAATCGATTATTCAATACTAACCATTGTAATAGCTTCCTCTACATCATCCTTGTTTCTGCCTGCCACACGTCCTCTTAAGGACGCCAGAGCATCTCTAAGCTTTTTCAAAAGAACATGCTTCTCCAACGAAGCCGCCTCTCTTAATCGAGCCTGTAATCCATAGATGACTAGCTTGTAATTTCATTACTAAATCTCAAATTCTTGAGAAATTAATACTCACAACGCTTATCATTTTGTGCGAGGGTGCCGCCATGGGGCAAAGAACAGAAAAAGATAAACAATAAAGAGAAAAATCCCCATTATCATTCAACTGATATTAAAAATACCAACTAGCATGGTTCAACAAGTTTTTTCATAAAATCCAGTAATCACACGGAAAAAAAATGGGCATAAATATGGCATTTATTCTATAATTGAAATCGATTCTCAAAGATAAGTCAGCTTCTTAGACAATTAAAACCAAGCTCTTCAACAATTAATGTAAAACTTGCACACTAGTTCTTCAGCAATTTAAGTAAAACTTGCAAATTAAGACTCCAAAACTACAAAGCAGTTTTTCAAGCAAACATTACCTCTTCCGACAACTTTGTAGCAGCAGCTAACCCCTTCTCAAATTTCCTGGCGAGATCACGAACAGAGAGACGTTTCTGCTGTTCCAAAAGCATTGCAGTCTCACGGGCCACAACCTCCTTCATGGACAGTACTTTTGGATCATCTTTTGCATCCACAATCTGATTGTTGGCTCCAATTTTGTAATTAGGAAAGCGACTTGAAGCAAATATTACATCAGATGATACAGCTGGAACAGCATCTTTCTGCATAGTGTCTCCAAAATCACGACTTACCCTCGTCATTATTCCAAACTAACCACCCTGTATTACAATCAAGGAATTCTATTAGCAAAACAAGAATTTAACCCATAATCATTGTAAAAGGACTTCCCAACCTAAAAGCAAGTAGTGGGTCAGTATTTACCAACCAGAACTGAAACAATCAAGTGATTAGCCAGACAAGAACAACAGAAAATAACCAGCCAGCTAGTTCAGAAAAGAACCTATATTTTTCAAATTTCAGATTCATTACACTCGAGAAAATTTTAAATTACAACAAATTTAATTTTGTTTTCTGCTATTTGCTCTTAGCTTTCCAGGCAACCAAACAGCCAGATAGAACCAAACAGAAGAAAAGCAAATTTTTAAACATAACAACAAAAATGAAGAAATAAATTCTGAAAAAAAAAAAAAGAAAAATCAGAATGCACGTCCTCTTGCATCACCAAACCCTTCAAAGACGAGTAACAACACTGAGCATAGCAACTGAAAATAGCTCAAAAAAAAAAACACAGACACACACACGCAAAATATAATTCAAAAAATTAAGAAAGAAAAAAGAAAAGCACATGTAATCAAAGAAAAACTTACATAAAAGGCAAAGAAGTATAAACCCAGTAATGGTAGTGACCAGAGAAAGAAACAGAGAAAAATTGTTTAGTGAGACGAAGAAACTGCAGATAAAAAATTAACAATGGAGACAAAAGGGGGAACTGGACTTACAGATCATGAAAAAAAAAAAAAAACTTGGAAGGAAAAAACCAAAACAAATAAGTAAAAACAAGAAATGAGGATTTTGAGAATCTGGGATCAATTGGAAAATTGTGCAGAGAGGAAGAGAGAGAGAGAGAATGATAAATTTTCTGACAAAATTAAAACAGAAGAAGAAGAAGAAGAAAATGATGAGAAAAAAAGAGAGAATGCAGAGCTGGGTTGGTTTGCTTTTTCTAGAGGAAAGCAATGAAATTGAAAAGACAAGGGAAACAAAGGCCGCCCTTGCGACTTGAGTGTTTTTTCTTTATTTCTTTTATTTCTTTTTTTTTTCCAAGAAAAATATCGCTAAGCCACGTAATATTAAGTAATTATCCCCTAAGCCATTTCTTACATTTCATTTACTTCTCTGCTAATAAAATCCAACCAAATCAATCCAATTTTCAATTATTCGAATTTTTTATTATTTTATTTATCCAAAATTAACGAGATTTAAATTTATAATACTTTGTAAAACCATTTTAAAATTAACGAAATATTGAATTCATATTTAACAGCATTTTGTAAAATTACTGTATACGCACATCAATGCTTATTTGGAATTATGAGTCCCTTAAAATGCATCTCAAATTCTCAATGCTTATTTTTAACGAATAATTTCTGCAAAAATGCTGCCAATTTAGAGTTTTATAGGTGTTAAATGGATAAATAAAGGGTTTAAATTAAAATTACTACGAAATATTTGGATCAATTTCTTCAATTCTTTATATTTTAAACAAATAATTAATAATTAATAAATCACAAAATTTTATAAAAACAGGATATCTTTGTGCCGGTGTGGACAAAAGAATTGACTTGGTAAAGTGGGGTCGATCCTGATTGGAATGACGTTGGTGTAATCTGCAAAAAAAGTGTTGAGTCTGGTTGTCTCGGGCTACCGGACTTTGATACTCCGATGCTTCAATTAGTGAAGGACAAGAAAGTTTTAGAGAGAGAGTATTTGCATTATTTAGAGGTAGAAGGTATGTCTTTCTTAGAAAAAAACCTATTATTTATAGAGTTAAGGAGGCTTTGAATAGTGTATCGAACAATTGTTATATTCTGCGACAGATATAACCTATTCTTGTAGCTAACAGCGATTGGATGGTAGCATGTGTCAGACGACTTCTATCTGTAAGGGAGAGGTTAAATCCGATTGGACAACCTCAATCCTTGTGTTTAGTTCCTTAATTGATGGGACTTTCATGGGCCTTTGTTCGAAACTCCTTTTGCAATTTTTGCATCTTCAGTCTTTTATATTTTTGGATGTTATCAATAATTAAGTTACATTTTAAAAAATATTCATACTTATCAAAGTCGTTATCAAAATAAATATATATATGTATTTAAGTGAAATGATACCTTAGGTATAAACTATCCATATGGATTTGTACATTTTCATTTTATTTTCTTTAAAATAAATAAATAAAAATATGTAGTACAATTGAATTTAATCAAAGTTCTAAAATTGCCAATTTAAATACATTAAAATGTTGAATCGGAACATAAACTTTATCACTATAGTTTTGATTTTTGAAGAATTTTAAATTTGGACGATTCTAATTTTTATTTTTGTTTGGTAACAATGACAATTCTCATGGAGATTATATTCCATTCTATGTTTGAGATAACTAACATATAATTATATTTTATCCTAAATTTGCTCATAAATTATATAACTAACACATAATTATTTTTTATCCTAAATATGCTCATAAATTATATAACTAACGTTTAATTATACTTTATCCTAAATATGCTCATAAGTTATGCTTAGGGATGATGGCGAGGTGGGGCGGGGGCGAGGCGGGGACCGATAGTATTTTGGGAAATCCGTCCATGTCCCCGCGGGGATCCCCATCCCAGCAGGAATTCTCGTTCCCACATAAAAAATATTTTTATTTTTTAAAAAAATTTAATTATAACTAAAATATGATATTTAATAATTAAAAATATAAATTCAATTACAAATCAAACTAATATAAATTTTAACAATTGATAAAATTAAATATAATTTAAAACTAAATTATATAAATATAATTAAATTTAGTAATTAAATTTCGGGGGCGAAAAAATTTCGGGGCGAGAACCACAATCTCCTTTTCCGTCCCGAATTCTAAATCGGAGAATACTTTCTTTCCGTCTCCACAGGGGAATTTTTCGAAAATTTTCCGCCCTATTCGGGACGGTTCCCTACCGGAGATGAAATTCGCCGTTCTGTGATCATCCCTAGTCATGCTTATGGCAATATGCCATAATTTTAATTTACGAATAAATTTTTGTGTCTTATTTAGGTGAATATTTTTTCTCCCTTAATTGTTAATTTTAATTATATTCTTTTATGGGAATAAGTCAACCAAGAAATTTTTGAAGAATGCGGAAAAGTGTTTCAATTTTGGCGTTGGTATCACTTTTTTTTAGTCTTTTCTTATTTTTTAATTTTAATTTGAACGCACGATCGTTAATATAATTTTGTCATAATTCATTAATTTTGATTACATTTTTTTAATCAAAGTTTGAAATTTGAAGTCCATGACCATCATCGAATACCTAGTCTTCTAAAATTTATCACACTAACTGAGGAGACTAGCTCAAAATAAAAAAAAAAAAATACTACTTCATCCGTTTATTTATCTGTCACTTTTGAGTGAAATCCAAATTTTATTTATCTGTCACTTTTAAACTTTCAATATATTTTAATTTTTTTTATTTTTTAATAAATTTAGAACCAATCAAATTTTATAATTTAGTTTTAATCACGCAACTTAATACTAAATTTAAGTTTATTTATTATTTCTTAATTCTAGTAAAAATAACAAAAATAACTGATAAAAAAGAACGAATGGAGTATATGCTTACCTAAATGCATATTTAATAATTTGGAAATTTTTTTTATTATGAGGAAAGTATAAATATTTATTATCATCTCTTTTGATTTTTTTATGGAAAAGAGAGTGCTAAACCTC
>CM075821.1:4319167-4349938 GCA_037975025.1 Excoecaria agallocha | reverse complement strand
CCATGATCATCATTTTTAAAAAATAATTATGTTTTAGAGAACTTGAAAAAATAAAAATAAAAAAAAAAAAATTAAACCGATGGGCCATCGAATTGTCATCTTCCAATAGAAGAATGGCCGGTTAAGCTAGCCGAATAAGAAACCAAGGATTTTGCTGGTGGCCGGTGGGGATGATGCGTGTTTCTTCTTTACGTGTATTGACGGAAATGTCCTTTTCATTTCTGTTAGTTGACCAAAAAGCTGTCCACATTAGTCTTTTTTGTTGGAGGATATGGAATACTATGTTGCTATCATTTAAATAATATACATAAAGACATTTGAATTTAAATATCTAAACTTTAACACCAATCTATTAAATGCATATATTTTTCAATTTTATAAACAATTAACAAAAATGTATATTATTTTATGTAGCTTTCAACTGCACCGTTTTAGCATTTAAATTGTTGTGATAAAGAAATATATTTCGTATATACAATCAGATTGATGAAAATTGAATTCAAGACAGGTTATTTTTTTTGTTGATATCAAATGAAATTTTTTTAATAATTTTGATGTTATACGATGCAGTACTAACACAATTAAGTGTCACAATGTAATTTTGTATTTATTATTTAGAGATTTTATAAATATACATACTAAATGAATCATTGTTAAAGTGTTAAATTTATATATATGGCTAAAAATGATCGTAAGAAAATCAATCTCCTCGTTGAGAGGGTTAAGATGCCGTGTATGCATAATACTACACTAGCCCTTTAAATGAGAAAATTCAACTCTGCACTTTTTATCATACATTTTCCTTTATCAACTAATTAAATTAACTTTAAATTCAATTAGCTTTTGTTTCATCTTACATTGAACACGGTTTCTCTTTTAATAAATATATAAATAATGTAAAAAAAAATTTATGCTTAATAATCTCAAATTCATGTGCAAATAGATTTGGATATGTCCATGGTCCAACCCAAAATTTAATATTTCAACCAAGTGTATTTGACGTCTTTCAAACAAATAAAAATTAAGACAAAAGTCTAAATAGCTCTTTACGAGTTTTCATGCCCTAATAATAATGATGCATCTTAATATATAGTTTTATTGGGAATGATATCAAAAATATCTTTTTTAATATATGTGGTCAAACAATTGGTCATCTATTGATCTCTTTCTCAATCTATACTTTTGCTATGTAAAATCCACCAAATCTGAAAACTTACTGCTGGATTTTACGTCAATTATATACGTCTCCAACTGATTATCAAGAATAAATAAGCTTTACAAGTTGAACCACCAAATAAAAAAAGTTTCACGTCATTATATAAATATAAAAAAATAACGTATACAAAAAATAAAAAAATTAAAGTAACTAATCATGATCTATTTATAGAGTTAATTAGTATTAAAATAAAATGACAATCATATATGATCTGCTTAATTGTCAATCTACTGATATAAAAAATTAATTTTTAAATTATTTTATTTTAATTAAAATAAATTAAAATTTTAATGATTTTTATATTATAAATTATTTTATTATAACTATTTGATTATAAGTTGCAAAACTGGATGATCACATATATAGTTAACCCTCCATATTAAGAACTTCTATATATATTATATACCTCATGAAATGAATTTCTTTTAACAAAGTTTTTCATCCATTGTCTCGCATCATTTGCAATCTTTGCTTAAATATTTTAACTAAAGTCAATGCATTCACAATATCTTAATCTTTTTATTTGTAGTGCTTGTGACAATTCATACGTCATTCCTAATAGGTTCCTCATCAAATGAAGATAAAATGCAAAGTCAAAAGATTGTAACGTTTCTAATAAACCACAAGTTCCACCTCTTTGATCAAACTTTTATTTTCCATGACAATCTCAAAGTATATCAATAGTAGTGACTCTAATATATTCATTATGATCGCTAAGTAACCTTAATGGCTCTCAAAAATTTCCTCGATTTAGAAATTCATGAGATTCATCATATCTCCCAAAAATCCATGTAATAAATCCTGGGATTTAACAAAAAAAGATAAATCATTTTTGGGGATCGGATTGATGTCATGCCGATATTAGAGTGTTAGTAGAGTCTGATCGGAATTTGCCGTATTAGGACTTACAATAAGACTGGCCCGAACTATTTATATTTATCTATCATTTGCCCGACATTACATTGCCAAATACCTACTCTGACATTTGGGTAAACAACTCAAGTGGTTTTCGACGCCTCTTACAAGTACCAGGCCATCTCACACATAAACGACAGGTTGAACTCCTGAAACTCTCTTTTTCTAAGCATTCTCCCTATCCAAGTCTCTTACTAACTTAAGTTTCAGAGTATTAACGTCCGATCTGTCCGGCCTAACCTTATTGCAGGTCCGATAGGACTCTGCTGACACTCTAATCTCGCGATCTCCAAAGACGGCCTATCTTTTTTTATTAAATCTCAGCATTTATCACCATACACTACCTTAAAAGAAACCAAATACAATCAATTGAAGCATTTAAACAATTCGATAATCACTCCAAGTTTGTTTTGATTTCTTAATTATATACAGTTGTTTGAATTTGTTACTATTGATTCATCAATACTTGAAACTTATTCCAAGATTTGTTATGAACACTATTATGACCACCAACATGTTCTTGCAATTTTTCTTTTTTCTTCCAATTAGTAAACCCTTCCCCAACAAAAGGGTCAATTCCACTTATAGATGCCAAACTTAAGCCTAATAATCCAAAAAAAAAAACTGAATTATTTTTCGTAACAAAATTGCCATTGAAATATGCATTATTTTACGCAAAATTTAATTTAACCGATTTTCGGTGATGACCCTTGTAAGAGTGTTGATGTGGCATACCACATGTGCATAAGTAAGCTGACGTGGCACGCCACATGTGCAAAAATAGCTGATGATGTGGCACGCTATGTCTGCACAAGTAAATGACATGTTATGCCACATCAGCATTTCGGTGATGGCTTTTGCTAGAAACCGATTAAAATAATTTTTGCGCAAAATAGTACAAATTTCAGTTATAATTTCGTTGCGAAAAATAATTTAGTTATTTTTGGGTTATTAGGCGTAAATTTAGTGACCATGAGTGATATTAACTCACAACAAAAGCATCATAACTACTCGCATGCTCTTTACTATCCGATTTGAAGAGATAACCACAGAAGTAAAATGCAATTTCTTTCTTAATAGTTTATTGCTTTGCAACCAAGATGGATATTCATCAAACCAAAGTCTGGTTAAAATCATTACTTCTAGGTTGGCAACACCCTTTTTATAGATATACTCTTATAATTTCGTTTTGAGCATGAAGATGAAAATTTGTTATGGGTTTTTGCAATCTTAAATCTGCAGTCGGATTAGCCAAATCAAGATCGAAAGAGCTTTTCGAACCATGGCATAATTTCCTTTCAATATCTTTTTTTAAAATATGTATAAGAAGTTGTGTTAATTCAAGCTCAAAATTCATTTTTTTTTCTTAAAAAATCTTTCCATTGCATACTTGAAAAATAATTATAAAAGTAATAGGAGACATAAAATATTGAAAAAAAATAATCATGAGTTTTTAGATATTCAATAGAAAAGAAAAAGTTAGTTTATATGATTTATAAATTGTCAAAGCTAAGCTGGACTCTCTTAACTGAGGAAGAGGATGATTTATTGATTAATTATATGATTTAGATGCAATGGATGATTATGAGAGAGGATCGTAAGCTTGTTATGCCGGCGGGATGGGAACCACATACGTACAACAAAGCAACTTAATTATTGTTATGCTGGTCCTAATGTCTTGTAATTGCACATTATTTGAACAAAATAAGCCCAAAAGCAATAAGTAGATTTACCAACGCCATAAATGAAAGATTGATAAAGTTAGATTTCTCCCCATCTGTATTATTAATTTCAAAGAAAAACTTAATCAGAGCTGTGCAAAAATGGGGGTATTAGCACCAAAAGCAAGTGCTAAAAGCTAACTTTCAAGAATTCTGGTAACGCACAAAGTAAGGAAACAAAATAGTTTCAGACCAAAACAACAGGGTAACAAACAAATTACAAAATGATTTCATAAGAAGAATCCATTCGACTTATTTATGAATTTTATCTATAAAATTAAATCTAACCTTAATATTTGCTAAAAAAAATCATATTTATCATTTATTTATTGACATGTTAAAAGCATGGAATAATTATATTATTAACTATATGTAAATTATTATTATTGAATTAATAATGTTTTTGCAAATATAAATATATTGCAGGGTTCAACTTAGTTTAATTTTTTTTTTAGCCATATCATTGGTTCGGTGCATTTGACACCGAGAAAAAGGAAAAAGCTTGTTTATTTTTCAAGTAATGCATCGCTTGTTATTTATTGAAGCGAAATTTGTTATTTAATGCGGCATTTTGCAAAAATAAAAAAATAAAAATATTAAATAACTTCAAAAACATAATATAATTTATCTTTAGTTAGGTATCGTATACGTTTTATTTATTTAATTAATAACATTTATAGCTATATTATATATTTCATAAAAAAAAGAAAAAAAAAGAGAAATAAAAGATGTCTAATGTGCGTTAATGTTGAAGAGGTAACAATGTCTAGAAGTTATTTGATTTAGATGAAAAAGAAAAGGTATAACCCATAGAGTGGTGGCCTGGTGGCTGAGCAAGCCAGACTAAGATTGAAAAGTTTTTGAATCGATTTTCGACATCTTTCATGGGAAGAGGCAAAGTGCCTTAACCTGTGACTAAGCTCCGAAATCCGGATTAATCAGCTATGTTGGTTGGATATCGGATGGTTCAGACCGAAAAAGAAAAGGTATAAAGAGTTAAAAATGCAAATGTTTTGGTGCCAAAATATTTTTTAAGAAAAAAAAGAAACAATTCTATGTGACTCTATCCATGATACACTAAAGGCAAATAACTCACTTAACAATTAACACGTTAATAGGGGGATAAATTTGTTCGTGATTTTAAATATTTGTTTGGTTTACATTTTTTTTCATAGCTATTAAAATCGGATCGGATCGATCGGTCAAACCAGTAGGCTAATCGATTTGTTTAATTACTGAAAATTAAATTAGCAAAAAATTGGATTGAACAGGAAAAAATCGGATAGAATCGAAAAATTGAAGAACCAGGTTTTTGCTAAAAATGTAAAAAATCAATCTTTTTTTTTGAATTTTTTCACCCACCCATATATATATATATATATATATATATATATATAACCGGTTTAACTACGAACTGGTAAGTTAATCGATTGGTTCAATTACTAAAAATCGAATTGACAAAAAATCGGATAAAATTGGAGAACCGGACATAACTGAATTTTTTGCTAAAAAATATAAAAAATTAATTTTTTTTTTGAATTTTTTCACCCACACACACACACACATATATATATATATTTATTTATTTAAAAAAATTAGTATTTTAAATTTTAAGTATATCACTTAATAATTTAATATACTTATTAAATTTTTGATTCATTGTAATCATATTCATATATATATATATTGAAAAAATTAGCATTTTAAATTCTAAATATATGTCACTTAATAATTTAATATACTTATTATCTATTTGTATCATTGTAATAGTATATTAAATTATTAAGTAATATCTTTATAATTTAAAATACTAATTTTTTTCAAATAAATAAATAATGAAAATTTAAAAATATACACACACACACACACACACACATATATATATATATATATTAAATTTTTATTATTTATTTATTTGAAAAATTAATATTTTAAATTCTAAAAATGTCACTTAATAATTTAATATACTTATTATCTATTTGAATTTATTGTAATTAAATATAATTATACTCATATATGTAAGGTTAATATTTTTTGTATTTACTTTATTAGTACTCTGTCTAAACATGAAATTATTTTCATGATATGATTATATTTTTATGTTTCTAACATATGATATTCAATAATCCATAATTAATCACTTATAATAATAAAATTAAAATTATATTTTGTAACTTATTATTAAAATATTTGTGACATATATTTAATATTTGATGAATATTTTTTTAATTTTTATATAATAGTATTCAAAAAATTATAATAATTATAATATTTTAAAAATAGAAAAAAAACTCGATTGAATCCGGTTAAACTGATTGAATCACGAACTCATAGTTTTGCCGGTTCTTTATTCGATCTGGTTTTAATAACATTACTTTTTTTAGCTACAATTTTTATATATAAATTTAATTTTTCGAAGTTCAAGAGAGTAGAATAAACCGATGGATGGTCATTAATTTATTTATATATATATATATATATATATATATATATATATATATATATATATATATATATATATATATATATATATATATATAATTTACATCTAATTGAGTGTCCTTTTTTATTTGTTATAAGTGTCATATGTTTCGTACAGACACATGCAATACAGTATGAAAATAGTGTGAAAAGAGCACACGTGGCATGTGAACTGCTAAATCTGAATTTTATATTTATAATTTTTATATATTGAAGTAATCGGGAATGGACAAAAAAAATCAAAAATATTATTAAACATAAAATCGATTCAAAATTAAATTGATTTTTGCGGTTAATCGATCTAATAGATTCGGTTATTATTGTTAATTTTTACCATAGCTATTAAAATTGGACCGGAGCGACCAGTTGAACCGGTTTAATCACGAACCTGCTGACCAATCGGTTGGTTCAATTATACAAAACCGGATTAGTAAAAAACTGAATTGGACCGAAAAAATCGAATTAAACCGAAAATCGGGGAACCGGACAAAACCAGATTTTTGGCTAAAAATTACAAAAATTTGTAACACCCTATACCCGGCCAGTTAAAAGACCCGGGTATCGGATGTCACACCCGGGTTCGGATCTCAATTATTTGTCACTTCAAATGCTATTAATTTTACTATGCAATTAAATAAAATTTTTGGCAGCATGACAGCTTAAAATTCATGCTACCCAAACCTGCAAAACAACGTAATTTTTCACTCCCAAATCATGCATCCAACTCCAGAACTTCAATCAACAACACAACACTTCTATAATTTTATCCCAACACAATCACAACCACTCAAGTACAGTTCCACTACATGGTTTATACAAGTGTTAAAAATTTCTTTATATACATGTTACATTAACACAATTTATATAATTGGCTTCAACATAGAAACTTAGTTCACCATAATTATAAACATTTACGTATATACACTATTATATAAATAAGAATTTCGTCCCCAGAATTCAACAGACCTAATAACATGCGCATAATCATATAAATATAATTTGGTTCGGACTTGAGATATTAATTCTCAAGCTTCCTACGTATCCCATTTAGGGAATCAGAACCACGTAGTTCTCTAATTCCAAGACTCAATATAGTACTTTAAATAAGTAACCATTCAATCTGGTTTAGGCAAGAATATTGCTTGTCACTTTTGAAACATTTACAATTACATAACAGTATTATACGCATTCCTAATTATCCCATACTACTCCCGATTGTAACACACAATTAATCACAATATGAATATATATATATATTCAATATCAATCATAATTAGTTGTAATTTATCGTAAGTCAAATTAATCACATACAACAATTTACAATGTACGCATAATAGTCATAAGATTCAAAGTTCAAAATGCATACATATAATATATATATATATATATATATATATATATATATATATATATATATATATATATATATATATATATATATATATATATATATATATATATATATATATATATGTAACGTCCCCGGATAGCCGCTAGCACGATATTGTCCGTTTTGGGGCCCATGTCTCACACGTCTGCTTTTGAGATCGTGCCGAGCAACCACTACCCCTCACGATTTTGTTTTTTACTGCTTTGGGGTCCATGTCTCACACGTCTGCTTTTGAGATCGTGCCGAGCAACCACTACCCCTCACGGTTTTATTTTTACTGCTTTGGGGTCCATGTCTCACACGTCTGCTTTTGAGATCGTGCCGGAGCCCCAATATGCGTCTTTCAGTGCCTCCACATGTCTGCTTTGGAGATCATGCCGGAGCACTAATCAATATTGTCCTCTTTGGGCGTCACATGTCTGCTTTAGAGATCATGCCGACCCCTTAGTGTTTTCATACAATCTATTTAATGTAATATATTTACTATAATTTATACATATATTTATATACATACATATGTGGACCGAGCTCTCGGAGCCATCCAGTCCACAACTTCATTTAATTACATCTATCGGAAGAGCTCTCGGAGCCATTCAATCCGGTGATTGTCAACTAATACATATACTTCCTTAAAACTGTAACATACTATTTTCTTATAATCACGATTTCACAAATAAATAACATGAAACCACAAGCTAAAATGAAGTGCGTTTAATAGTAACAAAAATGGTTCTAGTTTGTTAACCTTCACAACTACTAACTAAATAAATAATATACACTAGCTTGCCAAGTAAGAGTTACTTACCCAAACACACTTTGTAGCCTACTGATTTGTTAACTTGAGCTTATTTGTTCCTTCAATTTTGTTACCTTCCCAACTAATCATTAAGTGCATAAACTCAATGAATTTTTCCTGTAACTCTTATTTTGCTCAACACGTATCAATTGTATTAGTTTACTCAAACATTGTTCATGGCATTAATTATGTAAAATATATATATATATTAACGTTATACGTATTTACTTGCCTAAAAAAAATTTACTACAATTTAGCCGAACAATTTAGTTATTACATGAGTTTGACAGTATAATCTCAATTACCTCCAAGTTACTATATCCTCCTACTAGTTAAAAGCACAATGTAATCTCTTGATTAATTAAATTTATTTAGGCCACCAATCACTTCCCAAATTCTTACTTCTAAACCATTTATAAACTAATCAAAGGTAAAATTATCAACCACATACCATTAGCTGAAAAATTGCTGAAATTTTCAATTTTTTTTCTCCTCACTGTCCCTCACCGGAGCCTTGCCGGAGTTTGGTCGGTGCTTCACCGGCGCTTTACCGGTGTTGTCCTCCATGGAGATCAAAGCTCTAGCATCTCACCGCAAGTCACCACGTACCAAGCCGCCATCGTAGCTGGTCGGAAACGGAGGTGGAAGGAGGCGGCACTACAGCTCCGATCTCTCTCTTACCGGCACGTGGGGAGAAACGACAGCCAGAGGAATGATCCTCTCACCCTCGAGGACTCACCGGTGTTGCCTGAATCATCGTCCGCCGTCATGAGTTGCCGGAGAGGGAAGGAGAGCTTCCATCACGATGAAGACAAAGAAGCAGGAACGGCGCCATACACGGGGAACAGACCGACGATTGAGGATGCGGAGCGGTGGCGGAGGGGTCGCTGGTGATCTTCGCCGTCAATCGGCGATGAGGGAGGCGGCGAAATGCCCTTTTGCCTCCTCCGATCCCGATCCCCGACCTTCCCCCCTTTCCCCCTTCTTTTCTTTTCCTTTTTATTTCTGTTCTTCTTTTTTTTTTCCCGAAAATTCTAGACCCCTTTACTTGTTAGTATTATTATCATTATTCTTATTTTTAACCATTTCTTTTATTGGATCATTTTTTAAACCGAATCGATCCAACCATACGATTCGGGCCTTTATAACTCGGGGCGTTACAAATCTTCCCCCCTAAAAAAATTTCGTCCTCGAAATTTATTTAACAATAAAACATGTGCAGAATAACTTCTATACCACCAATCCCAGAAAAAGAGAGAAAAGAGGGATGCCTCCAAGGAATAAGTCCTTCAGAACTGACAAATGGAAAGCAACAGTATCTTCTTGGAATAAGTTACTAAGGTATAGCATTCCAATGATACATGCTCATAATTTGGAATAAGTTGTTCTATGAGTTACAACCTCTGAATTACAGAAATTCTAAGTCCAACCAATGAATTTGGTTGAGATTGTATCTCATCATTGACTTCAATCAACTACTGTTGTTCCCTCTACATCATATTCATAAAAACTCATCTTTCTTATAGATATAACCTTGTATGAACTGTTATTAATTTCTAGTCACAAATATCTGTATAATGCTATATCGACATTAACTCCATCATGGTAACTGGAAAGTCCTACTTTCGAATCACATCTCCTTTGATGCTTATCAACATATACACTTACATTTTCTTTATTTACTCTCCTTAATATCTGCTTATTCTTTTTGTAATCCATTAATTTCTTTTCAACTGAAACATATGTACAACATTTTAGACCATCATGAATAGTCAAATATTACTAATACAAAATATGTAATATGCTTTATATATATAATGCTCTATTAATGCACATCTTATGTATTGGCAATGCATATTGCCCATTCCCAAGTAAATAATATTTAAATAACTATTTTCAATGTCAGGAATTCCTAACAGATACACGGAGTGCTATAACTCCCATCTCAACTAGATTTTATTGGTTCATGCCCAGAAATGCCTGAACCAGGCTCTGATACCACTAAATGTAACACCCTATACCCGGCCAGTTAAAAGATCCGGGTATCGGATGTCACACCCGGGTTCGGATCTCAATTATTTGTCACTTCAAATGCTATTAATTTTACTATGCAATTAAATAAAATTTTTGGCAGCATGACAGCTTAAAATTCATGCTACCCAAACCTGCAAAACAACGTAATTTTTCACTCCCAAATCATGCATCCAACTCCAGAACTTCAATCAACAACACAACACTTCTATAATTTTATCCCAACACAATCACAACCACTCAAGTACAGTTCCACTACATGGTTTATACAAGTGTTAAAAATTTCTTTATATACATGTTACATTAACACAATTTATATAATTGGCTTCAACATAGAAACTTAGTTCACCATAATTATAAACATTTACGTATATACACTATTATATAAATAAGAATTTCGTCCCCAGAATTCAACAGACCTAATAACATGCGCATAATCATATAAATATAATTTGGTTCGGACTTGAGATATTAATTCTCAAGCTTCCTACGTATCCCATTTAGGGAATCAGAACCACGTAGTTCTCTAATTCCAAGACTCAATATAGTACTTTAAATAAGTAACCATTCAATCTGGTTTAGGCAAGAATATTGCTTGTCACTTTTGAAACATTTACAATTACATAACAGTATTATACGCATTCCTAATTATCCCATACTACTCCCGATTGTAACACACAATTAATCACAATATGAATATATATATATATTCAATATCAATCATAATTAGTTGTAATTTATCGTAAGTCAAATTAATCACATACAACAATTTACAATGTACGCATAATAGTCATAAGATTCAAAGTTCAAAATGCATACATATAATATATATATATATATATATATATATATATATATATATATATATATGTAACGTCCCCGGATAGCCGCTAGCACGATATTGTCCGTTTTGGGGCCCATGTCTCACACGTCTGCTTTTGAGATCGTGCCGAGCAACCACTACCCCTCACGGTTTTGTTTTTTACTGCTTTGGGGTCCATGTCTCACACGTCTGCTTTTGAGATCGTGCCGAGCAACCACTACCCCTCACGGTTTTGTTTTTACTGCTTTGGGGTCCATGTCTTACACGTCTGCTTTTGAGATCGTGCCGGAGCCCCAATATGCGTCTTTCAGTGCCTCCACATGTCTGCTTTGGAGATCATGCCGGAGCACTAATCAATATTGTCCTCTTTGGGCGTCACATGTCTGCTTTAGAGATCATGCCGACCCCTCAGTGTTTTCATACAATCTATTTAATGTAATATATTTACTATAATTTATACATATATTTATATACATACATATGTGGATCGAGCTCTCGGAGCCATCCAGTCCACAACTTCATTTAATTACATCTATCGGAAGAGCTCTCGGAGCCATTCAATCCGGTGATTGTCAACTAATACATATACTTCCTTAAAACTGTAACATACTATTTTCTTATAATCACGATTTCACAAATAAATAACATGAAACCACAAGCTAAAATGAAGTGCGTTTAATAGTAACAAAAATGGTTCTAGTTTGTTAACCTTCACAACTACTAACTAAATAAATAATATACACTAGCTTGCCAAGTAAGAGTTACTTACCCAAACACACTTTGTAGCCTACTGATTTGTTAACTTGAGCTTATTTGTTCCTTCAATTTTGTTACCTTCCCAACTAATCATTAAGTGCATAAACTCAATGAATTTTTCCTGTAACTCTTATTTTGCTCAACACGTATCAATTGTATTAGTTTACTCAAACATTGTTCATGGCATTAATTATGTAAAATATATATATATATTAACGTTATACGTATTTACTTGCCTAAAAAAAAATTTACTACAATTTAGCCGAACAATTTAGTTATTACATGAGTTTGACAGTATAATCTCAATTACCTCCAAGTTACTATATCCTCCTACTAGTTAAAAGCACAATGTAATCTCTTGATTAATTAAATTTATTTAGGCCACCAATCACTTCCCAAATTCTTACTTCTAAACCATTTATAAACTAATCAAAGGTAAAATTATCAACCACATACCATTAGCTGAAAAATTGCTGAAATTTTCAATTTTTTTTTCTCCTCACTGTCCCTCACCGGAGCCTTGCCGGAGTTTGGTCGGTGCTTCACCGGCGCTTTACCGGTGTTGTCCTCCATGGAGATCAAAGCTCTAGCATCTCACCGCAAGTCACCACGTACCAAGCCGCCGTCGTAGCTGGTCGGAAACGGAGGTGGAAGGAGGCGGCACTATAGCTCCGATCTCTCTCTTACCGGCACGTAGGGAGAAACGACAGCCAGAGGAATGATCCTCTCACCCTCGAGGACTCACCGGTGTTGCCTGAATCACCGTCCGCCGTCATGAGTTGCCGGAGAGGGAAGGAGAGCTTCCATCACGATGAAGAGAAAGAAGCAGGAACGGCGCCATACACGGGGAACAGACCGACGATTGAGGATGCGGAGCGGTGGCGGAGGGGTCGCTGGTGATCTTCGCCGTCAATCGGCGATGAGGGAGGCGGCGAAATGCCCTTTTGCCTCCTCCGATCCCGATCCCCGACCTTCCCCCCTTTCCCCCTTCTTTTCTTTTCCTTTTTATTTCTGTTCTTCTTTTTTTTTTCCCGAAAATTCTAGACCCCTTTACTTGTTAGTATTATTATCATTATTCTTATTTTTAACCATTTATTTCATTGGATCATTTTTTAAACCGAATCGATCTAACCATACGATTCGGGCCTTTATAACTCGGGGCGTTACAAATGTATTTTTTCACCCCATATATATATATATATATATATATATATATATATATATATATATATATATATATATATATATATATATATATATATATTTCATTATTTATTTATTTGAAAAAATTAGTATTTTAAATTTTAAATATGTCACTTAATAATTTAATATACTTATTATATATTTGGTTCATTGTAATCAAATATATGTGTATATATATATTAAATTTTTATTATTTATTTATTTGAAAAAATTAGTATTTTAAAGTCTAAAGATATCACTTAATAATTTAATATACTTATTATCTATTTGGTTCATTGTAATCATATATATATATATATATATATATATATGAAATTTTTATGATTTATTTCTTTGAAAAATATAGTATTTTAAATTCTAAAGATGCCACTTAATAATTTAATATATTTATTATCTATTTGAATTTATTGTAATTAAATATAATTATACTCATATATGCAAGGTTAATATTTTCTGTATTTGCTTCATTAGTACTCTATCTAAAAAAGAAATTTTTTCATGATATGATTGTATTTTTATGTTTCTAATATATGATATTCAAAAATGCATAATTAATTACTTGTAATAATAAAATTAAAATTATATTTTGTAACTTATTATTAGGATATTTGTGACATATATTAATCTTTGATGGATATATTTTTTTAATTTTTATACAATAGTATTTATAAAATTATAATAATTTATAATATTTTAAAAATATAAAAAAATTCGGTTGAACCCGATTGAACCGGTCAAACTAAGAACCTCAAGTCTCGTCGATTCTTTATTCGGTCTGGTTTTAATAACATTGATTTTTACATTTTAAGTTTTTTTTTACAATTTAAGTTTTTTAGTACTAGTTAACCGTTAGTTTACGGTTAACCAATTCATATATAATATATATTATATTTTTATTTTTATACTTTTAAATTTTTTTTATATTTCTTCTATTTTTCTCTAAAACATACATAAAAATAATATTTTAAAATATATTTAAATTATATTTTTATTTTATACCTTAATTTTTTATATTTTTTTATAAAATTTATATAATACTTTAAATTAAATTTATATTATGTCATTTTCTTTAATTGTATAGTAATATTTATATGTAATAACTGATAAACTTTTATATATGTTATTTTTATCATATATAATAACATTTAATTATATTTTTTATATTTTAGAGTTTACATTTAATATTATCTAAAATTTTATTTGATTTAGAATTAAGCATATTAATTTACAACCAATATTAAATCTATTTTATAATATTAGTTATCAATTTTTTGAATATGAATTTTGGCTAGTAAATTATGTTTGTTTTATAATGTTTATTTATAGGAAATTACGTAAATTACCCTCTTTTTAATTTTTGTTTTCAAAACTACTCCATAGTTTTTATACACTTTCATAATTGTATTTTAACTTTAAAAAATACCCAATTTCATTTATATATTTTAAAACTACCCTTTTTAAAATCTGTTCGTTTTGCTCCACTCGGAAGAGATTTTCAAGGACCAAAAAGAAGTTGAACTTGCTGAAATTGCAGCTATATTAATTAGATCTGTCCCGGATTTATCTTCTTCTCTCTCAAATCTTCCTTGCAACCCTATTTTTACGATCTTTGTTTTCCAATTCGACGGCTTAAGTTGCTAACTGTACACTCTCACTGTGATTCTACTAAGGTTTGTGGCTTCACAATGTTGGTGTTTGTTATGCTTTTTTTTCATTATGGGCCGTTTAAATTTTATAGCCCTTTTTTGTTTTTTGTTGTTTTTTTTGGATCGAAGAATTTATAGCGTTACTTGATAAATGTGTTTGATTGTTTTGAAGCGTGAATATGTGGTTCCAATTTTTATTATATTTGAGAAGAGCGAGGGAATTGGTGTCATCCCTTCGGCGGCAGCGGTGTAAATGTTGCCGACGTTGGTACTCTTGATTTCTTTAATAGCATAATAAACCAAGCTAATGCTAATTGTGAGGGGAAGAGATTCTATACAAGAAATGCTTTTCTTAATGCTCTTAATTCTTTTCATCAGTTTAGTAAAATTGGTTCCGCTGATGATTCTAAGCGTGAGATTGCTGCTTTTTTTGCTCATGTTACTCACGAGACTGGACGTGAGTTCTCCTCTCTCTCTCTCTATACTCCATTAATTGGTTGATGTTGACTATAAGAAAATTGGTATTGCAAGATGAAACGTTAAAGGAGGTAGATCTAACCCAAGACTTGAGATTGCAGTAAGGAGTTGGAATTGGATGAGCTAGAATATCACCAAGAAAGAAGGCTGAAAGATCTTGGTCTGGTTGGGGAGCAAGGTGAGATTATATTGTGGGAGTCCAAATAGAGAAATGCATTAAATATCAAAGTTATGATTATAGCTGAGATATTTATCCATGGAATTGTTCAAATTGAATTCCAATATGAAGCATATATTTTCACAATGGCTAGGAGTTTTTACTACATTGCATTATTTATTTACTTATTTATTTTTCTTCTATCCAGAAAATTATCATTTATTCGTATTGTTTAGGGGACCCAAAGCACCAATTGCTTTTATCTGTCTCCATCCCTATTTGGCTGGCTGTATTTGATAACAAATAATTGTGACTACTGACTAGGAAGGAACTAGCTGGAAAGCGTAAAACAAGATACGAAAGATTGTAAGGTTGAATATAAAGGTATATTGATTTCAGCGTTTTAATTTCATCTACTTTCTCGTTCACTTTACAAGGCAACAGAAGCTTCAGGGCATTTCCCCAATCTACATTTGGAACGTAACAAAACACATTGTATTTTACTTATGTAAAAAATAAAATATACTACATGTTGGTGAAAAAAAAGTTGCATAAAGGCAAAAAAGGATAAAAAAAGATCTTTAATAAACACAATATATTGAACCAAGTTAAATGAATAAATTTTCTCCAAAATACACTGTATGTTATTGTAAAGAAAATAGAATACATTGTATTTTACTTACATAAAAAATGAAATATATTGTATATCGGTGAAAAGAAAACTCAATAAACTATAAAAAACACAATATATTGAACCAAGTTAAATGAATGAATTTTTTTCGCAAAATACACTGTATGTTAGTGTAAAAAAATAAAATACAATATATTTTACTTATGTAACAAACGGAATAAACTATATGTTGGTGAAAAGAAAAGAAAATATATTGTAACAAACACAATATATTGAACCAAGTTAACTGAATGAATTTTTTTCCAAAATACACTGTATGTTAGCATAAAGAAAACTCAATATATTGTATGTTAGTGTAAAAAAAACTCGAAACACTGTATTTTTTTCCAAAATACACTGTATGTTAGTGTAAAATATACTATATTTTACTTATATAAAAAATTTAATACACTGTATGTTGGTGAAAAGAAAACTCAATATACTATAACAAAATACACTATAGTTTTTGTTCTTTTTTCTTTTTCTTTTTTACATTTCTTTCTATTGTTTTTATTCTTCTTCATTTCCTTTTTTTGATGATTTGTTGCAATGATATGGACTTTTGAAAGGTTTAATGGCCAAAACTATATCATCTACGTCTGGAGTTGTACTTCAGGGGCATATGGTATCTTATTGTGGAACTGATACAAAATCCAATGAGGCCTATAGACATTTTAAGGAAAAAAGTGAAGAAAAGATGTCTTTGGCACGAGTTTTTGTCAAATTTCTAATATATATATATATATATATATATATATATATATATATATATATATATATATATATATATATGCCACCCATTGCCAGCCCAAGATCTTCTAATTCTGGTTACCACCCTTACACCCATTTAATCAATTTATACTATGTCTCTGTCTTTGTCTCTAGGAGTGATCGCGGGGCGGGGCCGGGAAATTCTCCCCCACTCACTCCCTTGCCAGTGGCAGGGATTCCCTGTCCCCGCCCCCGCCACCAATATTGGGGGGGAGGGGGGGGGGATTTCCCTCGTTCCCGTCCCGCGGGGATCCCCATCCCACGATTTGTTTTTTTTTTTTAATTTTAAAATATAATATTTTATAAATAATTAAAATATAATATTTAATATATAAAAATTTTAAAATCAATAATAATTTAAAATTAAGTATAATTTAAAACTTAATAATTATAAAATTAAGTTACATTTTAATTTTAATTATTTATAAAATATTATATTTTAAAATAAAAAAAATATTTTGCGGGGCGGGGATCCCAGTAGGGTGGATACCCCATTCCCCATCTCCACCCCCGATTCTAGGACGGAGATTTTTTTTCCCGTCCCCATCCCCGTGGGGAGAAATTTCAGTAATTTTCCGCCCCGTGATCATCCCTATCTGTCTCTGTCTCTGTCTCTATCTCTCTCTCTCTCTCTCTCTCTCTCTCTCTCTCTCTCTATATATATATATATATATATATATATATATATATATATATATATATATATATGCCAGCCTGGGATCTTCAAATTCCGATCACCACCCTTATACCCACTTAATCAATTTATACTCTGCATTATTGCTTATACAAACACAACACCCACAACAATACCATAATATTTTATTTCATCGAAATCCATGATGGTCTCACATTAATATACCCGTTTATTTTTCTTAACAATAATATTTAAATTCGACTCTATCTATTGGGTTGGATTGATCGAAAATAAACAAAATAATATAGATGGATGAAATCCCAAAATCAAAATTAAAAAAGACTTTTTTCTTATAATTATTGAGAGAAAACAACATTT
The DNA here is from genome assembly GCA_037975025.1 of Excoecaria agallocha. NCBI lineage: Eukaryota > Viridiplantae > Streptophyta > Magnoliopsida > Malpighiales > Euphorbiaceae > Excoecaria > Excoecaria agallocha. Next base: position 4,331,873 of record CM075821.1, on the reverse strand, counting down.
TTTTGAATGTAGAGCATTTTTGAAAGGTGAAATATAAAAAATGGCAATTAAGAAAAAAAAAATTTAAAAATAGTATTTATGAAAGATAAAAATGTGAGGGTGCAAATATGAAATATTTTCTCTGTTATGTGGCATTTGTGAAAAAATTCCTTTTATTTATTATCTCTTAATTTGGACTTTAACCGAGCCAGCCTTATATTTTTCAGGTTAAGAAAACTTGCTTGGGTTGGGCCAGCGTTCTTACATTGAATTTATCTAAGAGGAAATTAGATGAAATACCACCCTTTTTATTTTACTTTCATAAATACCCCATCGTGTTTTATTCGATTTCATTCGTACCTTTTTCTTGCTTTTATTTTTTCATAAATACATTTATATTTATATTTATTTCAAGCATGCCTGCAGTCCTCTTTATCTGTAATCAGCAGCAAAATCTCAATTCTGTTGTAATCGTCCATATGTCCCTGTCTCGTTTCAGACATAAAGAAGTACCAGACAGAGGAGATCAAGAAAGACTCTGCCAAGAGGATGGCAAAGAAGTCATGCGTGTCGATCCACTTTGATGACTTCCTCTGGTCACTTACACACACTGCCGATCCTCCAAACTCTAAACCACAGCCAAATCCTAGCCTTCTTCTCCTACTGCTAGAAAAAAGAAAAAAAATCAAGAGGTCAGAAAATCGCTCCTCTTTCTTCTTCTAATTATGATTCTAGCGATTTTGTGCTGGTATATATTGATCCTGGAGCACAATCCAATTTATTGTGCTGATTTTGGGGTTTCTTTGTGTTTTGGAGCCTTAATATTATTTTTCTTTTCATACTTATGCGTAAGAGCTAGGTTCTCGATAGTTCTTACTTCTTGCAACTATAGCCAACATCGTAAAGCAAATAAGCCTCGCATCCTACTTGGCAACTGGTGTAAGATTTGTTCTTTTAGACTTTGATTCTTGCTTATATAAATAGAGTTGCCATATACTTTCAATTCTTTTTCAAATAATTGTTCAACATGAGCTAAAATTAAATAGACAATCACATTAATTTTTGCATACAAGTGTTTGATAATATGTCTAAATGAGAATTCACATTTAATTTCATGCTTTTCACTTGTTTATTTAGGTGATGAATGGAATTCATTACAACACTTGATTCTAATAAAGTGAAGAAAATCACAGTATTAGATGACACAAATAAAGTTAATTTTCCCTATTGACACAAATAAGTTCAGCTTTCATTTCTCATAATCATTTTGTCACTTTTTGTGGGAGCTCCTATCATTTTGTTTGCTTTTTGACTTTTATGGTAGATATATTGGTTATATCAGGTAAGTTGGACTTTTGTGTGTATCTTCATATTATTGTCACTGGTCTCATGAATTTATATGCAATATTTGAGATTTTAGATAGCATGCGCTTGTCAGACATGATAGTTATAACCAATATATAAAATTCTATTTGAAACATGTCTATTCAGTAATCTTAAAATAAATACTTATTCATTTTTTTGGATGTAATACATCTGATAAATGATTGATTTAAATGGCCTCTGTAATATGTTATATGCCAATGTCTAATTTACATGTGTTTATATATTTATTATCTTTAAGTAAATGATGAATGAATTGTTTGATATAGATACATGGTTTACACAAGTGCCATTTGTGCTGTTTATGCTTTCATTGCTGCTGTCTGCACTTGGATCGCATGCCTTGTTAATAAAGTTTGGCTCTTCTTTCCTTTCACTACATTTATTCATTTATTTATCTTATGATTATTAGTATCCGAAGGTGATAGGGTTCGACTAATCCAATTCAATTTGGATCGATCGATAAAGCTTAAGATATGAACTCAAGAGCCTATTTATGGAAAACAAGTATTATTTTGTTAGGGGTGATTAAAGTTAAACTTTGGGCAGATACTGGCATACTTAATGCTGACATCACACTTCTTCATTGGCCATAACACTAGCATTAGATTGTATAGGAGGTAGTTTATTCATAAACAACACACGACTTTTGCATTCGATCAAAAGAAAGTTAAATCTTTTTTTTTTTTTTTTTGTATCTTGCTTTTCTCTTTTGATATATAATTTGATTTTCTTTTTATTAATAATCATAACATACTTGCATGTCAACTAATATATATCTAGAAATAAACAAAATTTACCATTTTATTTAGACATTTAGATGTTGCTGCTGCAGCATGTGGGAAGAAATATCAAAGGTAAATGCTTAGCTGCTCTAAGCAAGTTCCATGCAACTAGCTGTTCCTCCATTATCTACTTCAGCCTTGTTCAATTGTTTCTATCAGTTTTGCTCTGAAGTTCAAATCTGAAGTAGATTGCCAAATATTTGTAATTATTCTATCATGTAAAGAAATCAAACTTAATTTTGGTATAATGATAACCTCAATTGGTTTATGTTCTCTTGTAATTACTGTTTTAAAATCTTAATGAAACTTAGTTTTTTCTCTCAAAAGTTCTTGCATAAGTTCTTGTTGTTCTCTCGGGTCTCAACGTAAATTGGTAAAAAGACAACTTAAGCAAAGAAAATATACTGTATTTTTTTGTATACAAAAAATCATACATTATATTTTTTTATGTACAAAAAATTATATATTATATTTTTTTATGTTGAAAAGATTATATACTGTATATTTTTTAAAAAAAATCATACGCTGTATATTTTTTTTATAAAAAATTATATAATATATTTTTTTATTTTGAAAAGATCATACACTGTATTTTTTTTATTTTGAAAAAAATCATATACCATATATTTTTTTACAAAAGACTATAAAATATATTTTTTATTTTGAAAAAATTATATACTGTATTTTTCTGCATTTTTTATTATTTTAGTTGGTAGTTGTGTGAATCTTAACTTTTCTTTTGGTTTGGATCAATGATTATTTCTAGGGGTGTGCAAAACCCGAACCGACTAATTCGGGTGAGGTTGTTCGGGTTTTCGGTTCAGTTCGGGTTTGAGGATTTCGGATAATTCGGGTCGGGTCGGTTTAAATTCACTTCAAACCCGACCCGAAAAGCAACCCAAAATTCTACCTATAAAAGCAAAAAAACCTAATTTTCACTCATCTTCCATCGTTTTTCCTTTCCAGATCTAAGATCCTCACCCTACGAAAACGAAAAAACCCAGTTCCCCTTTCTTTCTTCTTTCTTTTTCGCGATACCCAGATCTGAGATCCTTACCTCTTCCACCGTCGCTTGTTGCTGGCATCTTCTCTCGGTTTCTCTTCATCTGTAGAGCTATTCCAAAGGCGTGTTCTTTCAAGTTTCAAAGGTAAATTAATTTAGATGCTGCTTGTTTTTGTGTAAATTAATTTGATTTTAGATTTTTCTCTTCCTGCTCCTCTGAATCATTATAGTTAAGGGGCCAAAAAAAAAAAGAAAAACAAAACAGAGTTGCAGGTAAGGTCATTGCCGTGAGGTGTTAAACCATAGCTGCATTGATATTATTGTTTGGGAATCAATGATCTTAGGCTCTTAGCTTTATCGTTTTTTTTTTCTTTTACACATAACTTTATTGTATTTAGTTGCCTAATAAAACCAGTTCATTACCCCCCATCTCTCGCTCTCATGTACATTCTGAATGCTTTACTAAATGAATTCTACTGTTCTTTTTCTTTATTTTTTTTTCCTTTGAACTGATGTGAGGATTATATGTTGTTTTCCACATTCTTGGTCTCTTAGCTGGAATAATTTCTTGAGCTGTCATACATTTTTTTGAAGTAGTATCTGTTGCTCTAGACTCAACTTGGCTTCCTTTGCTGGACAAGACAAGATTGATTTTGGTTTAGTAAGTGTTGAGTGTTTGTCTTGTACATTTAAATGGTGAAAGGTTGTATGAGTGTGTATAGTTCTGGTTTGGTGAGAGTGATTATATAGTGTTTGACCATGTTGTATGAAATGAGCTAGCCTATACAACATGAGCTAGCCATTAATCTTGGATAACTGTCAGTAACGACAGTCAATTAATGGTTAGTCAATGATTAATGCTCGTAATAACTGGTCATTAATAGAATAAAAACTGGTAATTAATAGCATAAAGTGTAGACTTTCATAAAGTCTAGTGTTTAGGATTAATGGCATAAAGTGGTCGGTTATAAATTGATGGGAAAAATTTACCAAATTACTTACATCCACAAATCTGAAACTTACCAAAATTTCTTAACAATGCCGACTATTCACCAAACTTTCAACTATTATTAACAAAATTATCTTCATATTTTCACAAAAAGTGCAACGATATATTACTAAAAAAAATAGTATTATTACATAATAAGGTCCAAACTCATCACTATTTTTTTAAAAGGTATATATTTGCTTTTATTTTTTATTTTTTTATAAAAATGCTCATGTTTTTAGAAAAATAGCTCATATATATATATATATATATATATATATATATATATATATATATATATATATATATATATATATATATATATATATATATATATATATATATATATATATATATTGACTTAACAGATTTCTGGTTGCCTTTATTCTTTTGTTCAAATGTTCATATTTGCTTCAAATCTATCCATAAACTTTTTCTTTTAAAAGCTACACATTCATCCGTTAATTTATATTTTTGTGAACAGTATGCCACTTGGCATTATAATTGGTTTATATACTCTTTTAAGGCGCTCAACGCGTTGTCTATATTTGAACCGCAATTTTATTAAATTTATCGTATATATGGCTAAAAATTTAATTACTTTTGTATTAGATTAAAAATTTAAGGTGACATCCTGTAATTTATTATGCATTTCTTTAAACAGGAAATTTGCAAATCAAACATATATAAAGTGTTCGGTTTCCTCTTGCATGTTTGGTCACTTTCAATTTATCCAGTGTATTATATATATATATATATATATATATATATATATATATATATATATATATATATAGCCTTAATGTTAAACATGGTGCGTATGAATTAAAGTGAAAAGAATAATGAATTGGGTGCACGTTGAGGAGAAAGAAACAAAAGGAAAAGAAGAAAGTGAAAAGGAAAAAGAGGGAATGTGGAAGTGCAGAAGCAGAAACAGCAACAGCATGAAAGGTGGGTGCCTTTCATGGATGAGAAAAAGGCAGAGAGTGCTGAAGAGGAATATATTTCTTGTGAATCTTGAAGGATGTTAAATGAACAATAACAAGATTTAGGAGCTGGATTTGGTAAACAATGTTTATATGGTTTTCAAGATTCTCTTTGGTGAAAAGATTTTGGTATGCATGGTGCATGTGCATGTGATATTCATATTCAATTAATCATGGGTGCATTTTATATATATTTTTTTGGTTACTTAGCTACGATCTTTGTATTTTAATTTAATTTTATTTTAAGTTTAAACCAAAAAAAAGAATACTAAATTCGGGTAGGTCGGGTTAAAAGGGTCGGGGCCCGACAATTTTCGGGTTAATCGGGTAGGGGCCCGATTTTTATATAGGGTCGGGTCGGGTGATAGGATTGTCACTATTTCGGGTTTCGGGTTGATCGGGTCAACCCGACCGATGCACACCCCTAGTTATTTCAATGCATTGTGTTTGAAGCTGATATTAAAATAATTTTTAGCTTATTATTTGAATACTTTTCTTCTGTTTTTGACGTAAATGTAAAAAGTCTTTTCCTTAAATCGTCTATGGCGCTATTTCATCCCTTTAGGCTTCAGCAAACTGCTTCTAATTTTACAACCATTCTTGTAAGCTAAATAATTAACTTTTTTATTAACCACCAACAAAACTTGATAAAAAAAAAGTGGAAGATTTTAAATTTGATTTTTCTTAATTACATATCCAAAAACAAAAAATGCTAATATTTACTATGAAGCAATGAAGTGAAAAGCTTGAAATTAAAGGTAAATTCTCATTTAGACATATTATCAAATATTTGGTATGCAGAATTATAAATTGAATTTTTGAGCACAGATTTTTCAATCCAAAAATCAACATAACAATCAGTTCTAATTTATTTATAACTGTTGTTGTGCATTACACAAAATACAGCATCGGCACAATATCTTGCCATGCAAACAAAAGAAATTGAAATGAATTTTTGAATTTGAAATTTGTGGAGCATAGAAAAGAAATAGAGAAGAAAGAAAATTCAACTTTATTCAATTATTCATCGATCAATGATATTTTATAATCCTTGGACAATTATGGTGAACAAGTTTTGGTGGCAACGGCGATGGCAAAAAACGAAGACAAAGTATAATAGAAGACAACGTAGAAGAAGAAGGCAAAAATAAAAGTAAAAATTAAAAAAATTGTATTTATGAAAGAAAAGTTTTTTTTTAAAAAAAAAGAATTTATGAAAACGAGAAAGGTAATAAGGGCAAACGTGAAATATTTTTACTTTTTTATGGTATTTGTGTAGAAAGCCTTTTTTCTAATTATCATCTTGGATTTGAAATAAGAAATTTCAAAGGAATTTTAAATACCGATTTAATTAATTATATCTAATATCTAACAATGCTACTTAAGTGTCTGTGTATTTTATACATAATAGATAATTTTTTAGTAGATATTGTAATTATATATTTTATTCATAAGTGAAAAAAAAAATTAAACTATAAATAAAAATATTTGAGATCTTGTTATACAACAAAACTAATTATATTTCTAATTCTAGTAATCTTTTCTTTTATATCAATTACAAATATTGTAATGACAAAATTTTACTTTAATACAGAACCCAGTACTAATATGGGCCTATTGTTTTGTTCTTTTGATTTTATTTGCTTTTATATTGAAAAATTCAATTTAATTTTTTATTTCTAAAATAATTTTTATTCAATGAAAAATATAAAATCACAGCCTTAGAATGTGCCTATATTAGTTTTTATTTTCTCAAAGACAGAATGCACCTATATTAGTTTTTATTTTCTCAAAGACAGCCTCATTAACTTGTTCATTTCACACTTTTGCAAATATATATTATAAAATTACAGTTAAAAACTAATCTCCTTTCAATCGTTGATAGGGGTGATTATGAGGCAGAGTGGGGCCGAAAAATTCTTTCCCACTCACTTTCCCGTTAGTGGCGGGGATTCCCCACCCCTGCTTTCGCCACCAATATCAAGGAGGGAATTTCCTCTGTCCCCGTTTCCCCATTTTTTTAGATTAAAATATAATATTTTATAAATAATTAAAATTAAAATATAATATTTTATAAATAATTAAAATTAAAATATAACTTAATTTTATAATTATTAAGTTTTAAATTATACTTAATTTTAAATTATTATTGATTTTCATTTTTTTATTTATAAAATATTATATTTTAATTTTAATTATTTATAAAATGTTATATTTTAAAATAAAAAAAATTTGCGGGACGGATATTCCATTCCCCGTTCCCGCCTCCAATTCTAGGACGGAAATTTTTTTCCCTCATTTCCATCCTTACGGGAGGAAATTTCAGGAATTTTCCGTCTCAAACGAAAAAAGTCCCCACTGGAGTCAGGAAATTCCCGTCTCGTGATCATCCATAATCATTGAAGCATATTATTTTTATTATTGCCCGATTTATCTTTTATCTTCTTCACTTTTTGCATTATACGTGGGCAAAAAAATTAAAATATGCGAGTAATAAATTACGATATTTATTAATATTGGTTGGTTTAAATACTTTGATAGTTGTTTATCCTAAATAAGGTATCGAATTCAGAAGAATAGCAAAAATCAGAAGAGTTTTACCCTTATAATAGATTAATTCAGTTCGAACTGAATAATTTCAGTAATTATAAAAATAAATTAATATGAAATTTCAAGCTATGGACGAATCGAAATTAGGAGGAATAATGAAAAAATAAAATAAAATTTTTTCCCCATATTCTCATCTTATTATTGTGATTATTTTTTTATTTTTTATTTTTATTTTCCGTGCTGGTCAATCTGTTTTGCTCTTGCGGGGGTCGCTTTAGTGAGTTGATTCTTTTACTTTTCTTCATTTCTTCAGATTTTAAAGATCTAAGAGATTCGTAACTCTTTAAACTCATTTTCTTCTTTTTACGCTGGAGACACCCACCGTGACTCGACGGCCGTCGTCGATCCGCTGACTCGTAAGTAAACTGTTCGCTTCTTTTCCGTGTTTCAGCTTCCACATTTGATTAGATCTAGGGATTTCTCACGATTTCTTCCAACTGATCATTGTTGTGGGCAATTAATTAATCTTTTTTCTAAATTCAATTAAAGTTCAATTCCACTTCATGGGCTGATTACTTATATTCGAGTTGATTTTAACGTTGGATTTCAACTTCTCTGTTATTCTGTTTCCTTCCTGTCCTAGAAATGAAAGAACTGAATAATGGATCCTGAGGATCAGTTAAATGATATCTCCCGTTGGCGTCTAATATATGACTAATATTAATCTTACTGCTTGATTGCATTGTATCGGGAAAGATTCGAGTGCTCTGCTCATGATAAAGAACTGTTGTTAAAGTTAGAGAGTCAAAATCTCTTTCACTATTTTGAAGTTGATTGGCACGCTGCGGAGTCATGAGTGGTCACGATTCGAAGTACTTCTCGACCACCAAGAAGGGTGAAATCCCTGAACTCAAAGAGGAGCTCAATTCTCAGTACAAGGTCGGCTCTCCTTTCTCACTGCACGCACACATATGCACATAAAACTAGTGATGTATTTGATTCTGGGTGCTTCAAATATTTGATGCTTTTCATTTGGGGGTTTTAATTATAATTGTAGATTTCATTATTTATTCAATTTTGGCGCTGCATTAGATTCCATTCTATATGTTACTCTTCAGGATAAGAGAAAAGATGCTGTTAAAAAGGTGATAGCTGCGATGACTGTTGGAAAGGATGTTTCGTCTCTCTTCACTGATGTTGTGAATTGCATGCAAACGGAAAATCTGGAGCTTAAGAAGCTGGTTTATCTATATCTCATAAATTATGCTAAAAGCCAGCCCGATCTAGCGATACTTGCAGTAAATACATTTGTGAAAGTAATTGCTCATAAACCTTCAATTACTTGCAGGTTTAAGCAGTCTTGCCTCTAGCATTTATATTTCCTTGCTTTTCGATTGATGGCATCTCTTAAGGTCTTGTATGCAATGGAATAAATGCTTAATGGTGTAGAGGTTAACTGGCAACTTGTTCATTTTTTGAGTTAAGATTAAATTTTTGCTTTCTATCAATTTCAATTTTCCTAGTCAACTGACACTGCCAACAAGGTGTATCTGTATGAAATTGTTACTTCAAATCAAGAAATAGAATCTTCTGTCACAAAGTTTTAACATATACTTGATACATTCATTACGGGTGGAGAAGAGTTTCCAGCTATAGGCCCTCGGCTCACTTGGATTAACCTTGCACCAGTTATGGAGGGCTTCTAGTGTAAAAACTGAAGAGAGAGAACCTTATAGTTTAGCAGAAAGGAAGAACTGCACCCCTCCCTTCTCTCTCTCTCTCTCTTTCCTCCTTATATATTGTTTTCAGTTATGTGTGTGATAATTGTTATCAGATGGTTCTGGCAACTCTTAAAAACTTGCAATTTATTGCGTTGATGCAGGATTCACAAGATCCAAATCCTCTAATTCGTGCTTTGGCTGTGCGAACAATGGGTTGCATTCGTGTTGACAAAATTACTGAGTACTTATGTGATCCTCTTCAAAGATGTCTCAAGGTTGGTTTTAAGAATTGATATAAATTTTCATTCCTGCCTATTTATTGGAGTTTAGTTTTCTTGTTTTCAAACACATTATGAATTTGCTTTGTTTCTCCAATATAGTGTCATATATTGCTCTCTAATCTGGCTTTTTGCACAAATATAAACAGGATGATGATCCTTATGTTCGCAAGACAGCAGCCATTTGTGTGGCAAAACTTTACGATATAAATGCCGAGTTAGTTGAAGATAGGGGTTTTCTGGAATCTTTGAAGGATTTGATTTCTGACAATAATCCAATGGTTGTGGCAAATGCTGTGGCGGCCCTTGCAGAGATTCAAGAGAATAGTGCCAGACCCATTTTTGAGATCACTAGTCACACACTTTCAAAGCTGCTCACTGCTCTAAATGAGTGCACAGAGTAAGCAAACTGCATTAACATGGTTGCAAATCCAGAGTTTTTTTGAAACTTGCTGGTTCTAAGGATGTAATTTCATTGGATTATTTCATGGTTATTGTACTTAAATATCCTGGGATAGCTGTCTATAATAGGAAAGAAAAATGAAAGTAACTAGGGCAATAACTGTGATAAGCTTATGCAGCATGCTTGTTATTGTAATATTTTTCACCTTTACCTCGTTTGTCTCTTCCTTAAATCTTTTTCCCCTTGTCTGTTGGCTGTAATGCTCTTGGTGTAGACTTTGGTTTGCTGCTTGCATGTTAGTATGATAGTATCTAGTTATTAAATTGGATGCTAGAACTTCGTTGGAAATTGAATGATTCCTTGGTTTGGTTTATGTTACCACCAAAAATGTTTTTTGTCTATTAATCTGGTGCCTCGAAACCCTGAAAGTTCTTTTCTTGGACAACCTGTCGGTTTGTTTATCTAAGTTTATTGTTTTCCTTTTTCAGGTGGGGCCAAGTTTTTATACTGGACGCTCTTTCCAGATACAAAGCGGCTGATGCTCGTGAGGCTGAGACTATAGTGGAACGAGTGACTCCACGACTGCAACATGCTAATTGTGCAGTTGTACTCTCGGCTGTTAAGGTAACAAGTTGTTAGTGTTTTCCTGATGTTCTGCTTCATCATCTTGGTGTTCTGCCTTTGCCAGTTATTGACCTATTGCTTCTAATCAGCTATTACTTCTTTTTTCTTTTCTTTTTTACTATTTTCACCTTTATAGATGATCCTCCAACAAATGGAACTCATCACCAGCACTGATGTTGTCCGAAATCTTTGCAAGAAGATGGCTCCTCCTCTTGTGACTCTACTTTCTGCAGAACCTGAGATACAATATGTTGCACTGCGGAACATCAACCTAATTGTACAGAGGCGGCCCACTATACTTGCACATGAAATTAAGGTAATAAACATAGACCTGCCGACTAGATGACACGTACAGATTTACTCATGGTCTCTATTGCTTAACATGTGGTCATGTTGTGATCAATTAGGTCATTCTCTAATTTTCTCTCATTTTTATTTTTTAAATTTCAGGTGTTTTTCTGCAAATACAATGATCCAATTTATGTGAAGATGGAGAAGCTAGAAATCATGATCAAGCTTGCTTCAGACAGAAATATAGATCAAGTATTTTATTTATTTATATATTTCTGATGCATTTGTCTGATATGCATTTTCAGCCATGGGTTAACTTGGAGTTGTTGAGTTTGTCAGTTCTAATGAGCACTTCTTCAGGTTTTGTTGGAGTTCAAAGAGTATGCTACAGAAGTAGATGTGGATTTTGTTAGGAGAGCTGTCCGTGCCATTGGCCGCTGTGCCATCAAGTTGGAGAGAGCAGCTGAGCGTTGCATTAGTGTTCTGCTAGAGCTGATTAAAATTAAAGTAAATTATGTGGTGCAGGAGGCTATTATAGTGATCAAAGACATCTTCAGAAGATATCCTAACACGTAATCACTAAACTCTGTGCCTTGATGATATTACCATGAAATTATGGTTTCCTTTCTTGGAAACTTAATTCTGAATCTCCTTTCCTTTGTAGTTATGAATCGATTATTGCAACGCTCTGTGAGAGCTTGGATACTTTAGATGAACCAGAAGCTAAGGTAATTATGCTCTTTTCAGGTTTTCCATTAAATACCATGGTTCTAGCTTACAATTTGCTTCCTATCTTTTCTTCTTCTCTATGTCAAGGCATCCATGATCTGGATAATTGGTGAATATGCTGAAAGAATTGACAATGCGGATGAGCTGCTGGAAAGCTTCTTGGAGGGTTTCCCTGAAGAGCCTGCCCAAGTCCAATTACAATTGTTAACTGCCACTGTGAAACTCTTTCTTAAAAAGCCAACTGAAGGCCCTCAACAAATGATTCAGGTCTTGCTTTTATTCCTGCATCATTGTACTTATGTAACTTATGCTCTGGTTTACTTCTTCCTTCACTTTGACCTTCCATGTGACTAATGAATTCTTGCTTGGATACAACATATCTGTTGATGAAGTACTGCTGATTCGAATGAAAATAAATGATCCACAGTTTTTCTAAGTTTAATTTTCTAATTCTGGTCAAGAGAAAATAAATGAAAGTAAAGAAAGTCAGGCTTCTTGTAGCATAAGTTATATTATTGCTGGCATTTGTTGTCAGATCTTTTCTATTGAGCTTGTCTGCTGGACCTGCAACTACAAATTTACTTGTGAACGTCCGAGGGATGTTTAAACCTGATAATTTGCTACTTTAGTGCACTACAAACTAACCTGGAGAAAAGCAATGTGAAGCATTGTGCATAGACTCTTATCTGTGTAGATAACTTTGATAAACTTTTCAAAAGCAAATGCTTGAAGCAATAAGAGCATACATAAGTGATTAATATGATAGATATAGTTACTATTAAGTGCTTGACCATTTTTCTGGTTTGGTTCTGTCCTCTCAATTTGTGATCTTTATTCTTTTGAAATTATCAAACATTCAAATTCAACATATATGGATGAATTCCAGTAATATGTATTATAATTTGCTAGGTTGGAATACTTGTATCTTGTGTGTCTAGAAATTTATCAGCCCCTCTGTACAGAAACTATCATTAAGTTTCAGGTTT